>JAECUM010015137.1:0-85405 GCA_016617855.1 Megalonaias nervosa | reverse complement strand
TGTATGTATGTATGTATGTATGTATGTATGTATGTATGTATGTATGTATGTATGTATGTATGTATGTCTGTCTGTATGTATGTATGTATGTATGTATGTATGTATGTATGTATGTATGTATGTATATATAATTAATCTTCAATTTAAATATATATTTGCCTTAATTACGATATGGAGGAATTTGCGAGATTATCTGCGAATTAAGCCCTCTAAAGCCAGATTTGATCTCGACAGAATAGCCCCTCAATTACCAAGGCGAGCTCTGGTTGATTTAACAAATAAAACTTTAATCAATCGTATCAGTGAAGTCAAGAGAGAATATCGCGACGATGGTGCAGATCATGTTTGGTCAACATTCAGAATTATGCGCGACACCGATGGTGTTGTCGATGCTACAATGAATGATAAGCGAGCAGCGACAATTATTATTATCTCGACATTGCACAAAAGTATATTTCTTGGATAAAATTTATCGCAGCGGTAGATACCGCCGCGACAAACGACGACACATGGATTATCTGTGAAAAACGTGATCCTGTTCGCGTGGGCCACACTGGAAATATTGTCACGTTAAATAAAACTTCAAATCCAGGAATACTGACTGGAATTGATAAACCTTATTATGAATAAGTGTACCCTGTAATGGCAGTTGTTTATGCGATATATCCGCTGAATGATAAACCTAACGTCGATAAACTTCCACCACTAAAAATTTCTCGACTGAATTGTGTTGCTGAGCGAGTTACAGAATATTTTACAAACGCGAAACGAGGAAACGGTTTAACGGATCTAAGGCGTAAAAAAAATAAATGAGTGGGCAGAAACAGTTAAAGATACCGGAGCGTCTATCAAAGATGTTGCTCAACTGGAAAAAAATTAAGATTTCCAATAATGGTAAAGACATTAACCGGAGATATTTTTTACGAATCGAAATATTAAAAAATGGAACTTCGATAGAGATTATTTATCATAACGCACACGCGTGGACTTAGGACATAACAATATTTCCACAAAATCGAACTGTTAAATTCTACAATGGTGATATGTTTGATTTTATCAGCAATATCAGTAAAAGTGACCCTGTATCTGTGTGGTTGTTTCACAGATCAGAATCTGTGAACTATGATCAGTTTGTACAGCCTAATGGAGATATTTATCGTACGGAATCTCTCCACGACGAAATGAAAAATCCTGCGTTGAAATACACAAGCAATGCTGCTGTTATCGAACGATTACTCAGTAATTGTTTTACCGTTCCGTCAGTTGCTGTACATGCTGCTCAGAAGGAAAATTCATGGAAACCAACACGATTGGAATTTCTTGAAGATGTGCAACGCAGTTGTATCGAATATAGTCACGGCGGATTATGGAATACTATATACGATTATAAAGATGTTATATCGGTTGATATGGTTGCATGTTATCCTGGAAGTTTTCTTGGATACGGAGAATGTTCTGAGTATTTCAAAAGATTTGGGCATCCAACACACGAGATGACCAGAGTTGCGATAAATGGACCCTTACCAGATTTTGACCTGACCGGATTTGCACGCATTGAGTCATTTGAGTCCGCACTGAATCTCCAACCGATCGTTTATGTTTGGTTTGGAAGACATTTTTCAGAAGAAAAACAAACTGGGTTCCAATAGTTTTAGTGCGATATATGATTGATGAGGAAATTTTGATATCGTTGGTTGTAAGTGAAGCAATTATATCATATCGTCCGCGGAAACAAGTTTGGTTACCACAACAAAAGAAATATTCTGATGATGAAAAATCTGATATAACTGATCTTGATAGGAAAATAATTGGTAAATTTACACACAAGCAGGATCATATGACCACAAACGACATTGTTGTAGACTAATCATCGACGATGCTGAACTCGATTTTATAATTGCTGATACAACGGAGAGAAGCACATTTATAAGTCGGAATAATGTTAATTTATCGGACGGAATTACATTAGGTACAATTGTGAGTTACACTGATGGTGACTCACCACAGTTTACTCATTTAAGATCTTCAATGCTGGCGTACGTTTCGATAAATTTATTATCGACGAGAAATAGATTTTCTGATACCGCGGTTAGAGTCGCAACAGATTCACTTTATATCAATAAATAATACGCAGGATTCCGAAAATAATTACATATCGGCGATGATGCATCATGGGGCGATGGAGAATAAAACGAGAAATGATTCTTAGTTATTCTGAATCTGCCGATGTTGAATCTAAGGAAATATATTACAAAAATAAACAGATGTCAAAACTTTCATAAGCTCCATCGGTATATGATCCTGTGACTAGGCATAAGACTGTTTATCTCAATGGACCTGGAGGTTCTGGTAAAACAACACGTGCGATTGAATTATTTCGTCGGAGTTCTTCAAACTGTTGATATGGTTGTTTTGACACCCACACATAGACTCGCCAGAGAAATGAACGAACGAGGAGTTAATTCGTGTACGTATCACAGTTTCTTTCGATGGAAGGGGGATGAATGGAATTCACAACGAATGGGCGAGAGACATATTCCTAAGATTTTTATTTGGGATGAAATTTGTACGGTATCGTTGGAAGTATTAAAAATATTTCTTGATTGGTTGTTAACGAGAAATACTGCGATTATTATGTGTGGTGATCATGGTCAACTACTACCTTTTGTTGGATCATCTCCCCATGACTGGCTGAAAACGTTTGTAGATTATTATGAAGAGATAACTGATGATCATAGAGCTATTGATGAAGCTCTGAAAGAATTTAAAAGATTCATCAGACTGCAACCAGATAAAATTCAGTGTGAGATATGCGTGAAGAAATTCCAGACTACGATGAATGATTTTTGGAATTTAGGGAAGCCTGCTGATTTGACAGTTGCAAGTCGGAAGACAGTTCGTGATACACTTCAGCAGCAATTATTTCTGTCACATAAAGAAAAATTTTCGGATCTACCTGAGCCATTGTGTTATCACCCAGCAGACACACGCAAACAAAATATTGAAGTTGAGATTCCTGGAACCTTGACAGAGTCAAGGAGGAAACAAAAACTCGTTCTTAATGATATTGTTGTTGTTCCTGTGAGTGCTGTTGAGGGCGCGTTAACGATAGACAAAACTCCGTGGACTCTAGGATATGCTATAACGATTCATTCCTCACAAGGATTAATTATTTCTGATACAAATATCTGGATTGTCGATGATCGGATCGAATGGTCAAATTTAGTTTATCTAGCAGTGTCGAGAGTTAGAAGAAAGTTTCAGCCACGGAGGGTTATCATAGACTGCGCAATGACTCAGGAAACCACTGATAGCAATTGCGATGATGTAGTTAACAATAAAGTTGTCAAGAAAGAATTAGCTGGTTATCAGCGATCTGACAAAAAAAGTAAACGTGACCTTGATCTTGATATTGAATTTATCATGACACTGTTGTTGTTGTTGTTGTTGTTGTTGTTGTTGTTGTTATAGGGTTTAACGCCATTTTTCAGCACAAGATAGGCTATACATGGCGGCCAGTATTAATGGTGGAGGAAGAACCCTGGAAAAACCCGGGAAGAACCACCGACCCACGAGAAGCTACTGGCAGGCTTTCTCACGTACCCACGTTAGCCGAGCCTAGACTCGAACTCACGCAGACAGAGGTGAGATGGCAGTGATCCGTAACGGTCAGCGCTTTAGACCATTCGGCCACTCAGGGCCCCTCATGACACTGAAACAACGACAGAATAATAATTGTGCGAGCTGTAACACAGTAATGTTGTGGCATTATTCGAATAATAATCCAAAACAATTCACCGTGGATAGAATTAATAGTAATCTCGGTCACACACGCGAAAATGTGATGTTGACCTGTCTTGAGTGTAATCGACGTAGGGGTGCTGGTGTTTTGCTTTCACAGAAGTGAAGGCGGCGGTAATTGTGTATTTTCAGGAATTACTTGTAATTGTTCGCGTACAAATCCACGCTGAGGAGCAGTTGAATCTAGTCTGTAGATTGCGGGTCTACCGGTGGATCTTACCACGCTGGAAATTTTATGTGTAGTCACACTCCAAATAGGATCAGTCGCTCTTTTTTTTATCACCTTCAAGTTCACCAGGTTCATATAAATATCTTACAGTCACATTACCTAATACTGGTTGTTTTGAGAAAGAGTGACGTATTAGCATATGTTGTTTGTTTTTTGTTTTTTTTTTGTGATCGCCCTGATGGGTTTCATAGAAGTTGCACGAGTAATTTCATTATTTAACGCAGCTATCACACTTGGTAGTCTTGCAACCCATTCACGAGATCTCGTATCTGTGGATATTTCCTTTGCATATTGATATCCAAACAATCGCTCAGCAAGTGTTCGATTAAATCATTCAACGATTGCCTGATCGCGATGATTTGCGGTATGTCCTCGTCTGATTTTGACATTATGTTGTTTCATCAGAGATGATACTGCACCAAGAAATTCTTTGCCATGATCAACCTGTAGTTGCTGTGGCCATCGTAGACCACCGCGTTGATAAATTCGTTCAAAAGCAGATGCAACTTCAGTTGCTGTTTTTGTTGATAGTGGTTCTGCTTCCTTATATCTACTTGCAACGTCAGCGACAGTTAACGCATATTTGTATGTGCGCGATTGATATCTACGTGTTTTAATATTATCATGTGGTAAAAACTATATATCTGCTTGATGAACTTCATTGGGAGCGCTGACATCAAAATATGCATACTGAATTTGTTTAGGTGGTGGTAGATAAATTTGCCATATTGCCTGTCGTGCTCACCAATTTGCAGCAACAGAACGTGCGACATTTTCTGCATCAACAAGTTTACCAATCGCTGCTCTACCCCTCCAATATCCTCTTGGGCTATAATAAATCGATTCCATTATAATAGTTATCTATGATTAATTACCAGCCCCTAGCACTAGTTTACCTTTCATCGCAGATTTTACTAGGGAGCTAGCAAGTTTTTCTCAGAGAGATTTATTTTTTATGGAATTTAATGAATGAATCAACTTCACATCTGCATTATGTCATTGTTGTAAATCTTTATTTTTATACACAACATCATGAATGTGGCACACTTGATCAATCACATTTATTGGATACTCTCCAGGTCTTGGTTGGTCTTGTTCATCAAGTTGGATATCAAGTCGGGTTCCAGGACCACAATAATTATATCTAGGGGGTTGTTTTTCTCCTGGATATTTAGCCCATGGAGTCCCTGATAATTTTCCCTGCAAAGCAGTGATATCACCACCTGTCTTCGTACGAGATGAAATAAATCTGTATTTGCTTGTACCACATTTTACACACTTGCCTGTAAGTGCACGCTTTTTATTTTTTATTATTGTTGGTAATCCACTGGTGGGGGTGGATGCACTGCATCAAACACAATATAAATTCATATTATTTATTATATTTGTACAATCTGGATGACATTGATTTCTCAGCGACATAAAAGCAATAGCCAATCAATCATAATGCAGCATTACCAAATTCTATCAGAGCAATTATAATAGGTCCATCTGGGTCTGGTAAGATGCAATTGTTGCTTAATCTGATAATGAGATGGCTCAAGTTGGATAAGTTGTATTTGGTGGCACCATCCATAGATGATCAGCAATTCTACAATGTGCTTAAAGATTTTAATGAAGAGATGAAGTCATTGGATGAAGATGAAGATGATAATGATATTGTTGATTTTATCACCGATATTGATGAAGTTCCATCTGTGGATGATCTCAATGGATGTATTAATAATCTCGTAGTATATGATGATGTGATGCTGAACAATCAAATCCAGCTCGGATATTTTTCCGAGGCAGACACAAAACTACTGATGTAAGTTACTCAGCGATATATACAAATACCTAAAGCGATCCGAGATAACTGCAATATTTTAGTTGTGTTTAATGGAGTTGATACACATACTCTGCAAAACATTCATCAGACTTGGTGTTCAAGGGATATGGATATGATTAAATTCAAAAACTTCTTCTCAAAAGCACAAGCTACCACACATGGATTTATCGCAATAAATTTACATGATCTGTGGTCATGATATCATATAGGTCTCGATAAAATTTTAGATTGACAGACATAGTAGCAGGGAGGGTGACAACAAAACCTGAGTGTCTGACAGGTAGATGAATATGCCATAAAAAATGAAAATACAAACGTCACAAGATAAAATAACAAAAATGAGATAACCCAAATAGAAAAGTTTTGGGTCAGTTAGAGGCTTCAGTTTGACGTTATTGGCATTTGTATTTTCATCTCCATAGGAAGCTTTATTTTTCAGCAAAATCTCTAATTGAAAATATTGTAGGATTCGCCCTCCCTGCTACTAATGCATATTTAAATCCTAAGTGTGACAAACATTTAGAGAAAAAGTGTAATGTTCATTACATGACATACCAACTTTTGCTCTGCTTGCAGAGATCAGAAGAAGTAATGAAAGAAAGATACCAAATTTACAGGAACTCTGCAACATTGTCATAAATCCTGTAAAATAAGTTGTTTTATGACAGGAACTTCTTGCCCTTATTGAACGATCAAGCTAAACAAACATTTATGTGACAGTTTGTGTGAGTAGATAAATGTCTCAAATGCTATTGGTTATTTCAAGTCAAAGTCGGAAAACAATATGAATCAATTTAGCACATGACTTCATACTAGATAAGATCTGTTATACCAGCCTAGCTCTAACATATTCTTTCTAGCATTGAAATTTAATGACCATATAATGATATTGGGATTTATATATTGTAAGTTTTAATATGCAGTTCATGCATTATAAGTAACACACATTGACACATGCATATATCAGTGGGTGGAGCGTCTGACTCGTAATTCAAGGGTTTATTTCTATATTTCTATGTGTGTCAGACACTATAGCTTGTGAAATATTCCCTTTCATACACTTCTGCTTCCTCCATTATCAAAACAACAGCCAAATGATGTTATGTTGACTATGTCACTCTCATTAAAACGTGCATCACAGTATTGAAGACACTGTGCCATTGCATCTGCTCTGTTCTACAGTAATGCTGTCCTGACCAACATTTCACTAATGAAGTCTGTTATATATTGTTAAGATACAGTAAACAGGACATTCATGTCAAGTCATGATTGTTTTACGTTATCTTCCTGAAAGAAATAAATCACACATGGTTGAATTTGTTGTTGTTGTTGTTGTTGTTGTGGGGCTTAACGCCATTTTTCAGCACACGATAGGCTATACATGGCGGCCAGTATTAATGGTGGAGGAAACCGGGAAATCCGCGGAAAGAACCACCGACCCACGAGAAGCTACTGGCAAGCTTTCTCACAGGTTGAATTTGTACTCATATTTGCTGGGCAACAAGAAAGCCAAACTATTATAGTATTATTTTTAGTGCTTATTTTTTATTTGTTATTGCAAAATTTCAGATTGTTATGAAGAGCTCTTTCGAAGACACTCCCCAATGCGACTATCAGAAAACACACGTGTGTGTGTGTGTGTGTGTGTGTGTGTGTGTGTGTGTGTGTGTGTGTGTGTGTGTGTGTGTGTGTGTGTGTGTGTGTGTGTGTGTGTGTGTGTGTGTGTGTGTGTGTGTGTGTGTTATGGATTTACTGCCATTTTTCAGTACATGATAGGTTATACATAGCAGCCATTATAAGTGGTGGAGGAAGAACCTGGGAAAATCCCAGTGACAACTACCGACCAATGAGAAGCTACTAGCAAGTTTCCTCACTTACCTACATTGGTTGAGCTCAAACCCATGTTGACAGAGGTGAGTTGGCAGTAATCATTTTGATGTTTTATTTCTATGTAAGTATTATTAATTCTACCCAAAACTTAAGTTTCCTGCTGAACTTAATTCCAAGTCACCTGCTTAGCAACTTGTAAATGTCCAGACATATCTTTGTTGACAAAGTGAACACATCATCCATGATTTATGCAGAAGTTCTTACTGCACAAACTGCAGCACACAAATGCAGGTCCATGCTTACTTCTTCTTGTCCTCACATTTCTTCTCCAAATCAGACATATATTCATCTGATAAATGTTTCTTTTCTCTTTTGGCAAAATCAAACAAAAGTCATCATCATTCCTCTTGGACATCTAGAAAGTGACACAATCCCATAACAGCACCCTTAGACTTGTGGGCAACTAAATGGTCCTGTTTTTTTAATATTTGCATTTGGTGAGTGAATGCGATCAATCACGATTGTAGACTAATTCTGCAAGCAATTGTTTCAGAAGATTTTAAATTATCTGTTTTTCCTCTTATGGACTCAAACAGCATGCACTACTGATTGCCAGTGACTTTTTTTGTGCATTCTGATATCAGCTTTCATCATATTTAAATACAAAGTGATTAGGAGGGCCCAATTTTCATGACTCTCACATATTTTTCAAGAACCATAATGTCTGCAAACCAAATGTTGCCAAGCATTTATTGGGTGCTGTTAAGCTCATGTCAAACCAAAATGTTTGTTTTTCTATGATATGACATAATAGTTTGCACATGCATGTCATGTCATGTAATTAGGACTAAATCAGTCATAAAAATGGTATGCAAAGTGTTCATAGTTAAGACAAATCTTCTTTTTAAAATTAGTTGTTAGCTTCTAAATCTGTGAACAGCAATTTCAATATAGTTCATAAGTTAATACAATATATGTTATATTATAAATAAATTATACTATTTGTACTCCTGGATGATGTGGACTTGCCCAGGGTAATTGGTGCAGACAAGCACAACCCACTATAATCTGGTTTTGCTCACAATACAAAGTAAATAATCTATAATGAGTTCATGTTAGTCAGTGTTGATGCTTGTGAATGACAAAATCAATGGCAATCAAATCATCAATGGCAGTCAAAGTCATCAATGGCAATCAAAGAAATCAATGGCAATCAAAGTCATCAGTAATAAAGTCATCAATGGTAAAGTCATCAAAGTCATGGCAATAAAAAGTCATCAATGGTAAAGTCATCAATAGCTATCAGAATCATCAATGGCAATCAGGCTTTTCACATGATGATTCATGTCAATACAAAGAGAATATCTAGCAATTTGAAAATGTGAGGAATTTACTATTTTGCAGAGATTTTGACTTGAAGTCACTAACATCAGAAGGCATAATGCATTTTCAAGGTTGTATGATGATGCATGGGATGACAAAGGACCATGCATAAAATGCACATACAGTTGCGTATTATCAATATATGAAACTTGTGTGAATACGAAAGTACCATTTCAGAGAAAAATCAGAATTATGAAGGCAAATACTGGTTAAGAATGGTCAATGATGAGGAATCAGATCTGCAATGGAGAATTCCACAGTGCAGTCCTTGTCTGGTACACTGTATAACTGCTGATATTATTCAGTTAAACACATTGTGATAACTTTGGACATTCTAGGGACAGCCATGTAAATATATTATTAATAATTTGAAAAATTGAAAAAATTCAGTGATACATTGAAAATTGTGCCTTCAAAACTATGAACAGTGAATCTGAAATCTGGTTGATCATAAAAGATCATACAGACTGGACCTCTGCATTTGTTCAAGTTTAAAATCCACAGTAAGATACAATGTCACATGACCATTTAGAATACATCCTTTATGTCAAGAACACAGCTTTCAAAATACAAATAAACAATATTTTAAACAAAGACTGCATTTACTGTAAGGTGTGTCATTATATTTATGCTTATTGTCATTCTGTATAATGTCACTGCATCATAAATAGTTATTTATTGTGTAAGAAGGACAGAAGTTGACCAGGAAAATATGACACAACCATGAAAATTTGGAATCATTTTCAAGGAAACATATTGTTCCAACAAGACTGATAAATATATGTTGCCTTTAAGAAAATGAAAATTTAACTGAAATTCCCACATTCTGTTCCTTATAGTGGGCAGTGCACCACGAAAAAATGAAGCTGAAGAGAAAGAAAAGAAAATACATTTATTTTCTTATTGTAATGACTCAGTTGTAAAAATATATACAATGTTAAAAAAAACATTAAATTCTAAATAACAGCAGATAGAATTTGCATATAAATGCTAATACTATTATCACATGTAAAATAAGTAATGTTGACACATCAAAAAATAGATAATATCTACATCCTCTTCAGTTACAGCATTGGGTCAATAATATTTTGTGAAGGATCAATTACAATCTTCAAGACTTATTAAATCTCAACAAATGACATAAACCTAAAGAAAAGCGACTCTTTGAGGGAATTTATGCTTTGATACAAGTTATGGGTTTGGTGTTTTGCAGTACAGCAACACAGGTCACTTAGTGCTGTAATTGAGTAAGTGCCTCGCTCAAAGACACACTGTGGTAGCCAACTTAGGCTGATGTGATGGTAGGATCTGAGCCTGCACTCTCTCAGTCTCAAGTCTGGCATGCTAAGTATTGAAGTACTGTGGTTTCTATCTTCAACACAAAAATGTCAAGTCTGATGGAATGGTCTACAATGTAAACCTAGACTGAACAAAATTTATGTTAGTCTTTCCAAACTTGGACTGCTTCATTGATATGAGTCTACATGAAATATGGAGAACACTTACTTTACATGAGAAAATTTAGTTGAAGTCTGAGTGGAATAGATATTAATTTAATGCTCAGTGGAAGTCTGAGTAGAATAGATATTAATGCTCAGTGAAAGTCTGAGTGAAATAGATATTAATTTAATGCTCAGTGCAATCTCAGTGGAATACATATTAATTAAAATAATATGATAACAGTTACAATGACTTTGAAAATTTATTTTTTAATTTTAATTTTGGGGACAACCATAAGTCTTTGTTTACAAATAAGGTAAAATTGTGTACATAAATGTAATACAATGTATTTTTGGGGAAAAAATATTTAAACAAATACATTATCAACCAAGAACCTCACATGTGACTTTAATACTGTAAACTTTGCTTGGATTCTTAACTTTGTCTTTCTGTGTGTGTGTGTGTGTGTGTGTGCATGTGTGTGTAGTTATATATATATATATATATATATATATATATATATATATATATATATATATATATCATATGGCGAATAAGGCCTTTCAAGTGCACTAAATCCAGCAAGGGGATCATGCATGTCATGGATTGATTAAGATAAAAAAAATAAACTGACAACAAACAGTGCAAAACTAGTTTCTCACTAGCTCGAACTGAATCTTTGAGTCACTGTCAAAGGCAAACACAAAACAGAGACAACACAATCAATAAACACCAAAAAGCATTGAAACAAAAAGCATTTTCAAGCATTGATTCCAGTGGAAATGGTTCTGTAAACTTTCGTAATTTCAACATGTTTTACGTTTCTTGTTTGTTCCATCTGTTTTGTGTTTGCCTTTCAAAACAACTCATTTAGAGTCCAAGGCTCTCAGGCTAGAGAGAAACTAGTATTGCACTGTTCACTGTCAGTTTATTACATATATATATATATATCCTAAATGATAATAAAACATATATAAAAGGCATACAGCATAGTTGCAGTGGGAAATGGTGGGAAAGTTGTAATTTATTTCAGTAAGGAACTAAACCATCGTCACATGTTTTGGCATCTATCACCTAGACACCTTTTTCCACCACCTATCACCTAGACACATTTTTCCTGCACCTATACCTAGACACCTTCTTCCTGCATCTATCTGCTAGGCACCTTTTCCAGCATCTATCAGCTAGACACCTGTTACCAGCATCTGTCAGCTAGATACCTTTTACCAGCATCTATCACCTAGACACATTTTTCCAGCATCTATCACCTAGACACCTTTTTCCAATGTTTTTAACCATTCTTTACTGTGTTATCCCATAGTACAGACAGAACAAAGCTGGAAGCAGGAGCTCCAAATGCAAGTGAGCTCATGTAATGCTGTTAATTTTGTCAATAAAATTATCACAAAACAAAGCATGTATATCATATGGAATGATTAATTAATGACACAACCATACCTTAAATAAACACATAAAACTAATAAACTGAAGTTACAAGATGAAGCATTTCTTTCACTGAATATATTAAAAATGACACAATTATATTGCAATCAACATACTGAGATAAATTACATGGTAAAAATAGATGTAACACATGATGGTAGAAAGACAACATACTGAGATAAACTATACAGTAGAAATATTTGTAACACACAATGGTAGAAACACAATATACTGGGATAAATTACACATAGAAATATTTGCAACACGTAATGGTTGAAATGAAACATTATAAGATAAATTACACTGTAGAAATAGATGTAACACATTATGGTAGAAATACAACACTTCTATACTGTACTGGTTATGCTTCGATCTAATACTTAAAAGGTTAACTAAAAACATTAAATACTTATGCAACCTTTTGGTGACATTAAATTTGTGTTTATAATCAGCATTTGTGATTTAAATAGTTATACAATTTAAGCACCAAGGATGCTAAAACACTGCAGACAAAAAATGAAATCTATAAACATTAAGTAAAATGTGTTATTTTTAGGTTCAAGGTGAAAGAATGCCTTATATTGTATATTCAAGTGATGTCTGAATTATGGCAGTTGTACTGTATTCATTTTATTGATCATTAGGTAAAATACTTAATGCATGTTTGCAAACAAAAGTAATGCTGGATTTGTAATTAATACTACTGATTCACTTTTTAAATAGTCTAGATTTTATGATGGAGTCATTCCAAAAGTTCATGATAAATTTAATTAACAACTTGGGTGTTATATATGGAGGTTTTGTGTAAAGTGATTTTTTAATCTGTATTACTTAAAATTCATGAGGAATTATTCCAATACAACAGTTGCGTAATTCACAAACAGTTTAGTATAAAAGCATTAACATTGCTGACCTAGATGGAGGCATTACCTCCCCTTGATATGTATGAGGAATAGATGCATATGTGGAAAGATGAACTCTTTTAAATAGGGACAACTGAGTTTGATATTAGTTATAGATTATCACAAAAACAGTAATTTTGTGGAAAACTGAAAAAATTGAAATGAACAATGTTTACAACTACCTATATAGCATTAATAAAAAAATTAAAATAAAGAAAGTTAAGCGTTGGTGGGAGGAATTAACAGTAATACTGGGCAGTGCATTAACATAATCTCTGTAATTAGTTGGTGTGCTTCTTACTATTTTGTTACTAACAAAAAGAAATAAATACACCAGGAAGCCTGATATTTAGTCTTTCAAGATAAACTGCTGTGAAATAAGATGGTAAATGGACACCAATACATTTAAAACATCACTCCTCAATAGGACATTTTTTTCAATATTCTTTCACCATGGTCACTTTGTATTTGCCATTAGTATCTCTCCTATTTTATAAAGTGAAGAGTTGAAGATTACTAATTTTAAATTCATTCAGTTGGTAATTTTGGACTAGGTCATGTTATAATTAACTCTAGCCATAGATTTCAAGACCTATGCAATATGGTTTGAATACATTATACCAGAAAAGAAGACTTTTAATTCAATACTATTGTTCTGCCGAATTCTTGAAAAATGTAGAAATATAGATAGACAAGGGGTACTTTAAAAGTTCTGAATATTTCTGTGCTGGACAAAACAAAGTTCTTTATTAGTGAACAGTATATCAGTACTGCCCTACAAAGTACTCCTTGAAACATTTTGTCAGACTGATTATCCAATTATTAAATACCATTTCATATTTATTTTTGGCATGTTGTTCATACACTTGAAAAGTGTACCTGCAGTCTCACAGTGGTTTTAAAATGGTCTGCCCTCTGTGAATCTTTTATAATGAAATTCATCTAAAAGAAATCACTTGGCGATAAATCAGGGCTGTATCAAGGATGTGGTGAAGTTTTGTTGCTGTGCTCTATCAGGAAGACTGTCTAGATGGTAGATTTATCTTTCAGTTCATTGTCATGGACAACACAGATGGATGATTCAGCAGTGTTTCACAACATTTTTCAACACTCTGAAGGCACAACAATATTGATGGACACTAGTGGAGTCTGGTGAATGATGACAGGGTCTTTTGCATTGATAAACAATGTACACAAAATTCTATTGACAATCTGACTAAATTGAGTAATTTGTATTCTCTGCTCATTATCTCTGATCCTAACTTATCATTTTCTACTGAATCAGGTTGAAAAAAGAAATTCATGTTTCATCACCTGTGATAATATCATCTATATATCTCTGATCAGTAGACACTATGTTCATATTGGATAAGTAACTATTTAGGGATTTCAGCCCAAGTCTGTTGTTGATCAGCTATCAACAAATGTGGGACCCATCCTGCACAAAACTTTCTGAGCTTCAAATCAATATTCAACATATTTGAAACTGCTGAAAAATGAATGCCCATAATAATAGAAATGTCTGCCACTGTGCATATACCATCTTCATCAATTGCCGCCTTCAGTGCAACCTTTCCCCACTCACCATCAACAGACAACAGTCTTCCAAAATATGGGTCATCTTTCATGCATTCATAAGCAGTTTTAAAACAATGAAACCACCTCACAAATTGTAGGATGTGACAGAGGATTACATCTTTAAACATTATCCAAGACAGCCATGATATCAGTCAGAATGTGCTAGAAGAGGGCCTGGATTGTACAGCCATGATATCAGTCAGAATGTGCTATAAGAGGGCCTGGATTGTACAGCCATGATATCAGTCAGAATGTGCTACAAGAGGGCCTGGATTGTACAGCCATGACATCAGTCAGAATGTGCTACAAGAGGGCCTGGATTGTACAGCCATGACATCAGTCAGAATGTGCTACAAGAGGGCCTGGATTGTACAGCCATGACATCAGTCAGAATGTGCTACAAGAGGGCCTGGATTGTACAGCCATGACATCAGTCAGAATGTGCTACAAGAGGGCCTGGATTGTACAGCCATGACATCAGTCAGAATGTGCTAGAAGAGGGCCTGGATTGTACAGCCATGATATCAGTCAGAATGTGCAGGGCCTGGATTGTACAGCCATGACATCAGTCAGAATGTGCTAGAAGAGGGCCTGGATTGTACAGCCATGACATCAGTCAGAATGTGCTACAAAAGGGCCTGGATTGTACAGCCATGACATCAGTCAGAATGTGCTACATGAGGGCCTGGATTGTACAGCCATGACATCAGTCAGAATGTGCTAGAAGAGGGCCTGGATTGTACAGCCATGATATCAGTCAGAATGTGCTACAAGAGAGCCTGGATTGTACAGCCATGACATCAGTCAGAATGTGCTACAAGAGAGCCTGGATTGTACAGCCATGACATCAGTCAAAATGTGCTAGAAGAGGGCCTGGATTGTACAGCCATGACATCAGTCAGAATGTGCTAGAAGAGTGCCTGGATTGTACAGCCATGACATCAGTCAGAATGTGCTATAAGAGTGCCTGGATTGTACAGTATCCTCTTTATTCAGTCCCTGTTTGTTATTTTAACACCCTTGTCATTTGCCTGTTATATCACATTCATACATATGCAGGCATCCAGCACATGCAGCTGAAGATAATTTTACAAAATATTATTTTCTTGATTGATCTGCATTAAATATATGGACAGGTTCAAAGAAACAAAAATAATTTTTAAAAATATTCAGAGCTTTTTAAATACCCTTTGCAATGAAGATTTTCTAAAGTTGCAATGCAACAACATTAAGTTCAGAACAGCATCTATTTTTCAATGATGTGAAATATTTACAGGTAAAAGAAGACACAATTTTTACAAATCTTTCATTTCAACAAAACATCATCTTCTCTTGTAGTATTACACTGATTTGAGGCAAACGTCCTTTTGTAAGGCAAATGCAACAAGCAGAATTCAAAACAAGCAATGATTTAGGTATATAACTTACACAGTGTCAAAATAGAAGAGGAAAATTGTGTATGGTAACAAGAATTCATGTCCAATCCCTTAGGAAAGTAAAACAGAAATTATATATATATGTTTTCCCCAATCTGACATCGATGGGAACTTCAATATCAATTGCGTTTTATTTAAAAGCTACCCTCATCATCTGATGCTTTATACAATAAAAATGGTTTATGTCCATACTCGATGGGATTATTTTCTTACTGAATGGGATTATTTTCAAGAAGCTGCTGGAATTTCTGAGTTCTGCATCTGGAGATCAGCAACACCTTTAACAGGTCTATGAGATTCAACTCTGGCAGCAATATTCTTAAACCTGAAAAAATAATAATAATAATAACAATAATAATAATAATAATAATAATAATAATAATAATAATAATAATAATCATAATAATAATAATAATAATAATAATAATAATAATCATAATAATAATTATAGCAACTGCAATGGCAATGATAAAATGTAGATAATAATTTATACCCTCTTTCATTAATAACAGGAATGGAAATGGAAACAACATTAAGAAATTTGCAAGTTCAAAAAGTAATCACATATTGTGTTAGATTTTCTTGGAAAAAATATTTTATCAGTACACTGCAAATAACAATATAATGGTGAAATAGCTATCAACAGAAAGTGTTGGTAAATTCTAACAGGTCATAACACTGTAATAAATCAATAACAATTAAAGATGTCTTGTCAGGTGAAATTTGTGTTTTAATCTTTCTGTTTCAATATAAACAGTATAATCGTGGTATGTTTGCTTCTTTCAAACAAGGAAAGAGTCATTCAACAGGCAGATAGATACAGTGAGTACTTATGTAATAACCTAGTCAAATGCAGGCTATGTTTTCATCTACAACTTGGAGACGTGTTTCTTGTATTTAACTATCAATTAAAATTGACCTTCATCATTTCATCCCATTAATTATGATTTTTGTATCACATCAACTAAAAGGAGGTAATAAAATTAAAAAAGATCAAAGGCGTGCAATTCCTAACTGCAGAAAATCTTGTGGCCAACAATGTATGTCAAAATCAATTCATTTCATTTTGCCAATCATTGTTTTAAAGATTATGTAATTAACATCATTAATATATATATATATATATATATATATATATATATATATATATAAAACCATTAATTTATCCTAATCATTTGTAAATGTCATCATAGAGAGTGAGGGAACCAAGCAAAAGTCATACTTATTGAATTAAAAACTTAATATTTTTAATATTACTGACAGGGTTCATAATGGAGAAATGAGATCAAACCATTGGTAGTGAACTTAAGCTTGCTGAGTTGACACTCAAAGAATGGCTCAAGGATGAGTGGAACTGTTGAGATTACTTGCATGATACTGATTCTGAAAAGGGATTTAAATGGAAATGGAAATGGATACAAACAGCAAATGATGGAGAACTAGATTATGCTGTGTACACCTGGTTCACACACCTCTCTGTAGCAATTCTCAAGGCCCAGGTGGAGAAAATGGCAAACACTATTTATAATGACTGAGACTGCATGGGAAGTTATGGTTGGCTTTGGTGATTTCATTGCTGGCATGAAATAAAACAGAATTCATTATTGGGAGAGATACACTTGGCAAATCAGAAAGCAGCATGCAACTATCCCTTCAAGCTCTGAGATACTGACCCATGACGGATATGCAGTTATCCCTTCAAGCTCTGAGATTTGCATCCATGAGGGATATGTAGTTATCCCTCCAAGCTCTGAGATATACCTCTGAGGGATATGCATTTATCCCTTCAAGCTCTGAGATACTGATCCATGACAGATATGCATTTATCCCTTCAAGCTCTGAGATACACACCCATGAAGGATATGCAGAAGTGCATCAGTAACTGCAAATACTTTTGTGTTCAGATTCTGTTTTTTAACATGGCTTCCAATAAATTCACATTTGGCAATGGTTTAAATTGTTTATCTTTTTTTGCAGTTCAACTAAGTCAATCTGCCTGTGTAACTAGCCAACTATCCAGTGATAGAAGAGTAAATTTTTTTTTTAAAAATCCACAATTTTTGACACATTTATTTCTTAAAATTAATGTCTACCTTTTATTTAAAAAAAGAAATCTTATTTAATTTTGAATGAACAATGACACTAAAATATATCAAGTTTAACACAGAAAGCAGTGATGTAATACACAATGTGTTCAGCAGTACACATGAAAAGTATAATGATACCTCTAGGAATATTGTTTTAAATCACCTTTTCAAAATCCTTACAAGATCACTCATCCTGAAATTAAAAGTAAATCACAAAGAAAAATGAACAACTATGTTCTAAGAAGCTATTTCTTCATAATTATTCTCAACATGATTGTAAAAAAAGTATTCAACAATGTAACCTGTCTACTTTTGCCTCTCTGAAAATCTCCAGCCCTTTCTAAGTTTGTCAAAGGTCCCTTAGTAACCCGCTCCCTTGCTTATATCACAGTCTAAGTCCCTGGACCTTGCTGTGTGCAACTTCTTGAGGACAAGGCATACTCGCTTGCAAGTTGCAATGATCTGCAAACTGCACAGATCCAGATGTGCCACTGCATAATGTGCTGGCAGATCATGGTCTATGTTGTCAGACCTGACTTAAAACTGAGTATATACATGGTAATTCAATCATTTTGTTTTTATGTTCTTGGGTAGGTAACAGAAAATGACACACATAGAAGGTATTATGGTGAATTTAAATTTACCTTGTCAATTTGAACATTTCTTTCTCTTCTGGTTTCTTTAAAAGATTTTCTCGCATCTTTTGACTTTCATTTGTTCTCACATCCATATGGGGTTTGGAGTCTGACTTCTGCCTGAAGTACAAATTATAATAAAAACATAGTAACTATTTAGGCCATATTTTACAACTGAGAAAAGATTCAGAGATATAAATGAATCTGGAACTATACACAATATATATGTTCAAAATATAATATTACCAATCATTACCTTCTTTGACATGGAGGATTAACTGACATACAGTTTATATACCATGATAAATGGGATAATTGTATAAGATATATTCAGTGTGTTAAGAGTCAAATATAATGCAAGATAATGGCATTCAATATTTTTTATGTCAGCATATATAATATCTTCAATGTTTATCTTATTCAAATTTTTGTGCTAAACGGCAAATATGTTTAACTCATTTAAAATTACACAATTTCAAAATTTTTTAAAAAAATTCTTAATCATCAAACACATTGTTTTTTAAGATTTAAAATTCAACTATGATGCCAAAAACATCAGGTGAATGCATTAAGTAACTGCTTATGCTTTTATTATGTTTTGTTATTGGTACAGGGTAACAACAGACAGACATGTAGGAAGACATGTACATGATGCATCTGATGCAAATTTCTATTGGTACAGGGGAACAACAGACAGATGTGTAGGCAGACATTTACATGAGATATTTGATGTAGCAGCAATACTACTGCTGATATTAGTGCCTTCATCTCTCACTGTTATACGTACATCTAGCAAATGTTAAGTGTTCTCATTAAATGATTTACTGGGTATGTCAAATCCCATTTCTTCTTTAAATTTATATATGATCTAAATCATTTGAAGCTGGACATTTTCAGTGGACAAGGACAATAAGAGAATGCAGTACATTATGCCTGAGTAAGTATTTTGAGTATTGCTGAGTATCTGAGCATGTTGAGTAATGCTGAGTATCTGAGTCTTAAGAGTATCGCTAAGTATCTAAGTGAGCCTTTTGAGTAATGTTGAGTATCTAAGCAAGTCATCTGAGTTATGCTGAGTATCTAAGTGAGTATTTTGAGCAATAATGGATATTTAAGTGAGTATTTTGAATAAAGTTGGGTATCTAAGCAAGATTTTGAGTAATGTTGGGTATCTTAGTGAGTTTTTGAGTAATGTTGGGTATCTAAGCAAGTCATCTTAGTTATGTTGCATATCCAAGTGAGCATTTTGAGCAATACTGGATATTTAAGTGAGTATTTTGAGTAAAGTTGGGCATCTAAGCAAGATTTTGAGTACTGTTGGGCATCTAAGTGTTTTTTGAATGATGTTGAGTACCAAAGTGAGTATTTTGAGTTATGTTGAGTAGCCAAGTGAGTATTTTGAGTTATGTTGCATATTCAAGTGAGCATTTTGAGTAATCTTGAGTATCTATGTATTTTGAGTAATGTTGAATATTTAAGTGAACATTTCAGTATTGTTGAGTATCTAAGCAATTTGAGTAATATGGAGTATCTATGAATTTTAAGCAGTGTTGAGCATCTAAGTGAGCATTTTGAGTAATGTTGAGTATCTATGTATTTTGAGTAATGTTGAATGTCTAAGTGAACATTTTGAGTATTGGTGAGTATCTAAGTGGGTATTTTGAGTATTGTTGAATATCTAAGTATTTTGACTAATGTTGAGTATCTAAGTGGTTGATATTCCAGTTATCAATATTTTACAATATGGTTGTGCATGTATGTGTGTCTGTGTGTTACTGTGTATAAATACCCTTTGTTTTCTAAGCATTATTCATTATGATTTGCCTTGAGAATACCAAAAACTCACAATTACAGTTGTTGTAAAAGAGACAAAATATTTTCATTCACACCTATTAAAACTAAGTATGCATCTTTCCATGAGGAAAATAAGAAAACAAGTTGTTAAAGTGTAGAGTCAAAGCACTGTGATAGAAACTTCAATTTTCCTTTCATTAAAAAACCTCTGACAAGATGAGATAAAGTGTCCTACAGAAGGGAAATTTTAAGTGTAGATGAAGCATAGTCCAAGATATGGAGGATGTAATAAATAAACACATGAAAGTGTAGATGAAATATAGTCAAAGATACTGAGGGTGTTTTAAACAAACAAACGGAGGATCAAACATTCATTTAAACATAAGTGTATGTCCCCTCCCAATTTCAATGGCATGGATATAACAGTTAAAGAACTCCCAGCTTTCATGAAGTTACTCTGGGCTGATATTTTAAAAGAGATGCATTAGTGGATTAGATGGATAACAAGATCATTTGTTAAGCAGGAATCTTTTTCAAGTAGTTGCATTAAATTCTTGGTGCAGTTTCATTTCCATTTTGTGTTGCCTAGCATTGAAAATGAGTGAACTCTATACAAAATTCTACGGCAGAATAATGTGCCATTAGAGCTTATAACACCATCAATTTGGGTCATGTATATATGCCATAAATTTGGGTCATGTATATATGCCATAAATTTGGGTCATGTATATATGCCATAAATTTGGGTGATGTATTCAATAAACCTAAAAAATCTACAACTCAAAAGTTTAGATTATGCCTGCACAGGCTGGACAAAGTTTTTACTGATCATTCGATGTTTATCAAACTTTCGATTGAATTGAAAATTAACAAAGGATAATTCAGTTTGACCTTTGCTATGGTACAGTATTTCTAAAGTCTCAAATTCAAGATGTGGACCTTACAATTACCAACATTCTTACTGCAGTCAAGGAAAACTTGCTGATAAGAACAAACACTGTTATGGCATTTAAGCTTTCAGATAATGTACTTGTCAACAACGGTTACATTATTTTCCCTTTTGCACAAATGCCACCCATCAAAATGAAACAGTATCTTGTACAATGGTCTGAAATATCGTTTATTTTATTTGTACATGCAGAGAGATCTTCTGCAGTATCATTTATAATGCATTAATAAACAAAATACAGAATACAGAAAACAGTGGAAGACTTACACTTGTGGTGAAGAATGGAAATAAGTATTCATTTAGTTCAGTCCATTTACCCCACCAATACCATGCCCAATCCCATCCCTACCAACAACTGCAAAGGAAGTAAATCAACATGGCTGGTTGCCAAGGATCTACACATAGTTTGATAAGGGAACCAAATGAGTAGTAACTTTCCTAGTCTACAAGATATCTTTATAACAAGTTATTAGCAGGAATGTTCTACTTACAAAATACTTTTATTTATACTTTCTCAAACTGTCATCCCTAAAAGTGCCACATTTCATGACTATGACCCTGAAGATCATAATGCAAAACTCTTTATATAAGGAAATAATACCTAGTCTTTGCATGTGGTGCTGACTTGTTACCATAGGTACTGCCATACTCCGTCTTGCCTGGCATTTTTTCCTTGGGTTCTGTAGCCATAGTGGTGACTTTTTCCCTAACTTTATCTTGCTTTTTCTGCCAGTCTTGGACTTGTTCATGCCATTCCTTGTCATAGGCATATGCCATAAGTTTGCTCATCTCAGGCCTCTCTTTATTATTGTTTGGCCTTGAAATGGAAAAATACTACTACTAATAATAATAATAATAACAACAACATATTACAATGTACATGCCCACTCAATTAAGTCAAAAGACTTAATTTTATCAAGTCCACTTTGGATCGTTATATATAGATACTCAAAAATATATTGAATTTGACAATATAGATATAATAAATAATAAATAAACAGCTTATGATAAGATACTTATAAATTCCTGCAATAAATAACAGCTAGTGACAAGATACAATATTTGTAACATGGCCTTAAAAATTAAAAAGAAATTAACCTTAAAGAAATGGACAAAATAATTCAAAAATTTCAAAAATGATAAAAATTATACATAATTTTTCACAAATGGAAATTTTTGTAGAAAGCTGACATTGCATCTACTGTTCCCATATAAAGTTTTCTACTGGGAGTCTATAATAAACTGTATAATCCATCATATAGAATTTTCTACTGAGAGTCTATATTAAACTCTATTCATCTATCATATAGTTTTCTACTGAGAGTCTATAATAAAATATATAATCCATAATATAATTTTCCACTGGGAGTCTATAATAAACTATATAATTCATCATATAGAGTTTTCTATCAAGTCTATAATCAATCATAGAGTTTTCTACTGAAAATCTATAATAAAATATATAATCCATCATATAGAATTTTCTACTGAGAGTCTATAATAAACTATATAATAAATCATATAGAGTTTCATACTTACAGTCTATAATAAACCATATAATCCATCATAGAGTTTTCTACTGAGAGTCTAAATTAAACAGTATAATCTATCCAATCAAGATTTCTACTGAGAGTCTGTAATAAACTGTTATATTCCATCATACAGAGTTTCTGAGAGTCTATAACTATCTGTATAATCCATCATAGAATTTTTGAGAGTCTATAACTATCTGTATAATCCATCATAAAGTTTCTGAGAGTCTATAACTATCTGCATAATCAATCATATAGAGTTTTCTACTGAGAGTCTATAACTATCTGCATAATCCATCATATAGAGTTTTCTACTGAGAGTCTATAACCATCTGTATAATCCATCATATAGAGTTTTCTATTGAAAGTCTATAACTATCTGTATAATCCATCATATAGAGTTTTCTACTGAGAGTCTATAACTATCTGTACAATCCATCATATAGAGTTTTCTATTGAGAGTCTATAACTATCTGTATAATCCATCATATAGAGTTTTCTACTGAGAGTCTATAACTATCTGTACAATCCATCATATAGAGTTTTCTATTGAGAGTCTATAACTATCTGTATAATCCATCATATAGAGTTTTCTACTGAGAGTCTATAACTATCTGTATAATCCATCATATGGAGTTTTCTACTGAGAGTCTATAACTATCTGTATAATCCATCACATTGAGTTTTCTACTTTAAGTCTATAATACACTATATAATCCATATTAATTCAATCATGGAACTTTTGGGATCTTTTGGTTCCTCTACTACCATGCTACAAATTAAAGAAGACATCAAATATGTTCTATAAATCTGAGGTTTTAAATTTTTGCTCTAGTTTCATGCTTAAAAGCTATTGATAACATTAAATGCAAGAGCATATTTCATGGAATTCTTCAATCATGTTTCTCTTCCTTTGGAAAATTATTTTTCAAGAATTGGAATAATATCAACAAAACTGAAGTCTGAAAAGTAAGCCTAATTTCTGTATGTAAATACTCATTAAGGTAGCACTAGACAGTTTTTGGCTATGATCTGGGTCAAGGATATGCCCTCTCACCTATGAAGCCATACAATATTTAAAAAATCCATAGCAATCAATGTATATTTATTTTTGAACATTTCAAAAAATGAAGAATCCAACCAATAAAGGGATTTTTACAGTAATGCTGATCATTCCACGATTATCCCTTTAGAGTCACACACATCCCTCTGCAACACATACAAATCCCTAAAACTCACTGTTTTCAACTCATTTGAAACTCAACTGTACAAAATTTGATATATGTCAAATATATGGCAGTGACAATTTTACTTTCATGAAGATGAAATGGTTCAATTTTGCTGTGAAAAATCAGTAAGATAATTTCCCTAAATATATAAAGGCAGATCCAGGGAAAACAATGGGAAGCCATTCATGTCCATTGTAGACCAAAGCCTGATCTCAAATGTTCCCAACACAAATGTGTTTCTGGACAAGACTTGTCCCCCTGTGCATACAACACAAAATCATGTATTCTTCATGCCACTGTACATACAACATGAAATCATGTATTCTCAATGCCACAGAACTAATCTGCAAAAGTGAAACATGGAGACAAAGTATGGATGCCTAATCAATCAAAAACATACCCCATGGCTAATCACATAAAACTGTTTAGTTCCCTGGTTCAAATAAAAAATAAAAAATATGACTGACTCAGTTCACAACATAGTGTACAAACAGACAGATGCACAGATGGACTGACAACTCTAAATTTGGTGCTCACTTGTCAGTGTGGCAGGGATAAACAAAGAATCCCGTAATCAGACAACTAAAGACTCAAATATGAAAAATGAATATCTGGGGCCAGAAATCACATGTTCTTCAAGACATTATTCTCATCAAAGACTACTGGTACTCAAAACAGCTGTGGAAGAAGTGATGAAACTTGTAATTTAAAAAATCTGAACCTTACATTGGCAAATATTTCATATATTGCCTATTGGAGTCAAGCTTTGCATTTGCACTTGGAGGTTTAGATCTCTCAGGGGCTGGCTGGGGTTTGACCTTAAGGGGCCTTCCGCTTCTGACACCATATCCAACTCTTCGCACCTCTGGTAATTTGACTGTTTTATCAGTTATCCCATTCCCTTCTCTTTCGTAAGCTGATAATTGGTCATACGCATAGGGAGCTCGCTTTCTTTGGTGTTCAAGTTTCTTGTCATCTTCCGATGGTTTGTATGATTCATGAACCATGTATTCTGGAAGCATGAACTTCCATGGTCTGCAAACATATAATAGTGGATATTTAATTATATTATTGAAACAAAAATATTATCCAGGCTATAAGCATTTTGTACATTTAAATTTCACTATTAAAATATTTCAGCTGGTCCTATATAGCCATTGGTTCTGACAGAGAAGTTACAGTTAGTCCTGTTTACCCATACAATTAAGGAACCCAATAACATCATGCATTGGTCATGTGACTGCTCATGCACAGAAAAACAAATATTGTGTTTCTTCCGAAGGACACAGGGCCACGTTCTACTGCAACCAAAGAATAAGTTTTGCTTGGGAGTGTATTGGTTATCTGGAAAACTATGGAAAACATATGCCTACCATAGACAACAACAGACACTTTATGTTCAGATTGGAGGCAATCAAAATATTAGAATAAATTAAGAGACATACTTCCAGTGATAGATGTGTCAAATCCATAATGTATATCTATACATTTGTGGAATTCTTAGCTATAATATTTTTATTGTGAACTAGGGCACAGTATTATAAATACAGCCAAGTCAGCTGGACAAGAGTATCGTGTTATAAATGCAGCTCAGTCTACTACACTAAGTACTGTCTTATAAATATAGTCCAGGCTACCAGACTAGTGTAGAGTCTTATAAATACAGCCCAATCTACAAGACTAGTGTACAGACATGTAAATACAGCTCAGTTTACTAAACTAGGGTATACAGTTTTATAAATACAGTCTTGACTACTAGACAAAGGGATAGTCTTATAATGTTTTGACTACTATGCTATGGTACAGTCTTACAACTACAGTACAGACTACTAGATTATGCTAATTTCGAATAAATACAGCTCATTCTACTACATTAGGGTACAGTCTTTTAGACACAGTTCAGTCTACCAGTCTAGGGTACAATCAAATACAGTTCAGTCTTAGGGAACAGTTTTATCAATACAGTCCAATCTATTACACTAGGGTGCAGTCTTATAAATACAGGTCAGACTACTAGACTAATGTACAGTCATAAATACAGCTCAGTCTACTAGACTAGGGTACAGTCCTATAATACAGTTCAGTCTACAATACTAGGGTGAAGTTTTATAACTAAAACTCAATCTACTACACTAGAGTGAAATCTTATAAATAGAGCTCAGTCTACTAAACCAGCACATTCCTATAAATTTAGTTGTCTACTACATTAGGGTACAGTAAATATAAATGCAGCTCAGTCTACCAGACAAGGGAACAGTCTTGAATGGCTCAGTATACTAGACTAGGGTAGACTATGATAAATACTGCTCAGTCTACAAGACTAGGGTACAGTCTTATAAATACAGCTTAGTCTACTACACTAGGGTATAGTCTTATAAATTTAGATCGGTCTACCAGACTAGAATACAGTCTTATAAGTACAGCCCAGTCTACTACATTAGGGTACAATCTTATAAATATAGATAAGTCTACCAGACTAGAATGGTCTAATAAGCACAGCCCAGCCTAACACACTAGAGTACAGTCTAATAAATATAGATCAGTCTACCAGACTAGAATACAGTCTTATAAGTACAGCCCAGCCTAATACACTAGGGTACAGCCTTATAAATATAGATCAGTCTACCAGACTAGAATACAGTCTTATAAGTACAGCCCAGTCTAATACACTAGGGGCTAGAATACAGTCTTATAAGTACAGCCCAGTCTAATACACTGGGGCACATTCTCATAAAAACAACTGTATCTACTAACAGCATGGTTGTAGTTTGTCAAATTGTTTCAGATATTATCAATACCCATTGATTAAACATGTATGAGGAGCATTTAACATTATGTGACTTAATTTACTAGAGAATGTAAGTTACATGGGATGCTGATACTGTATGGTGTAACAAGTGACTTAATTTACTAGAGAATGTAAGTTACATGGAATGCTGATATTTTAATGTGTAACATGTGACTTAATTTACTAGAGAATGTAAGTTACAGGGCATGCTGATGCTGTATTGTGTAATGTGACTTAATTTACTAGAGAATGTAAGTTACATGGGATACTGATACTGTATTGTGTGACATGTGACTTAATGTACTACAGTATTAGGAACAATGAAACTAGAGCGTTTGTTTTCTTTGCACAGCAGTTTGTGTTACAGACAGCCACTACCACTGTAGAATATTTGGATTGTACAAGTATTATTAGGAACAATGAAACCATAATGTTCATTAGCTATTAGGCTCCTTTGCAGGTAGTGAGCAGGGACAGTTTCAAGTTGGCTAAAGGATGGCTATTGAGTAGGTACACAATTTCAAGTTGGCTAAAGGATGGCTATTCAGTAGGTACACAATTTCAAGATGGCTAAAGGATGGCGATTGAGTAGGTACACAATTTCAAGATGGCCGAAATTCACCTTGCAAGCTACAGGTATCAGGACTGATACTTTTTACCCCACATAGTACTGTCATGGTATCCACTAGTACAACTCTTTTTACCCCACATAGTATTGTCATGGTATCCACTAGTACAACTCTTTTTACCCCACATAGTACTGTCATGGTATCCACTAGTACAACTCTTTTTACCCCACATAGTATTGTCATGGTATCCACTAGTACAACTCTTTTTACCCCACATAGTACTGTCATGGTATCCACTAGTACAACTCTTTTTACCCCACATAGTACTGTCATGGTATCCACTACTACAACTCTTTTTACCCCACATAGTATTGTCATGGTATCCACTAGTACAACTCTTTTTACCCCACATAGTATTGTCATGGTA
This sequence comes from Megalonaias nervosa, assembly GCA_016617855.1. Classification (NCBI taxonomy): domain Eukaryota; kingdom Metazoa; phylum Mollusca; class Bivalvia; order Unionida; family Unionidae; genus Megalonaias; species Megalonaias nervosa. The sequence goes on along the minus strand of JAECUM010015137.1, from coordinate 57,525 downwards.
TCCACTAGTACAACTCTTTTTACCCCACATAGTATTGTCATGGTATCCACTAGTACAACTCTTTTTACCCCACACAGTACTGTCATGGTATCCACTAGTACAACTCTTTTTACCCCACACAGTACTGTCATGGTATCCACTAGTACAACTCTTTTTACCCCACACAGTACTGTCATGGTATCCATTAGTGCAACTCTTTTTACCCCACACAGTACTGTCATGGTATCCACTAGTGCAACTCTTTTTACCCCACACAGTACTGTCATGGTATCCACTAGTACAACTCTTTTTACCCCACACAGTACTGTCATGGTATCCACTAGTACAACTCATTTTACCCCACATAGTATTGTCATGGTATCCACTAGTACAACTCTTTTTACCCCACATAGTACTGTCATGGTATCCACTAGTACAACTCTTTTTACCCCATATAGTACTGTCATGGTATCCACTAGTACAACTCTTTAGTTAGTGTACTTATTGCTCTAATATTGAAAACAAAAGTAAAAACAGCAAGTTGAAGCAAAGATTCTACTTTCAAGAAATATTATCAGAAACCATTTACATCTAACTTAACTTTCACTGAAAAACTGTTATGCAGTGTTCTCTCATTACAATGCAGTGGTTGTAATCCATAATTGTTAACAGCTTTCCCTTATAATAAAGCAGTAATTATGGTCTATAACTGCTATGCAGTTTTCTTTCGTTGTAATGCAGTAGTTCTGGTACAAAACGTATGCAGTTTTCCCTCATTATAATGCTGTAGTTGTGATCTATAACTGTCATACAGTTTTCCCTCATTATAATACAGTAGATCTGGTCCATAACTGTTGATTAATAATATATAGTGAAAAGTACATTAGTTTCATTTTGGTCACAGGGTCCATCATGGTACAATGTTATATCAAAATCTTATTATTATTAAGTGTGTTATAACAAGGGAGAGCTGTGATTGACTTCAACCCATTGCTGGTCAATTCATTACATGTATATGCCTTGTTTTGGTGAAATTAATTACAAAATGCCTATATTCTCCTGATTTATGTTGCTTTGTAATTGTCTTTTTCTTTTCTATTATGCTTCTATCACAGGATACATTTTCTAAACTCTATCACAGTATACATTTTCTAAACTCTATCACAGTATACATTTTCTAAACTTCTGTCACAGGATACATTTTCTAAACTCTATCACAGGATACATTTTCTAAACTTCTGTCACAGGATATTTTTTCTAAGTTGCCATGAGGTTCATAAGGGTACAAGGGTTTGATGAAATCAGAAAAATAAGTATTATTAGAATTTACCCAGTTGAAGTTTGATGATTGCATTCAATATAACTCCTTAAAGATTACATTGCAACTCAATTTTCACCTTGATTTTCTTCATTTTTGTGCTCTAAAGTTTCATACTTTGCACAGGGTTTAACTTTTAATGAAAAAGAGTTTCCCAGGTTTTCCTTGCTAGTTTTTATATTGGTTTTTGAAAAAGAACCTTGTATATCTTAGGTATTGTTAAAATAAGTTTTGAATTCCCTTTATTTGGTGTATGATTGATGGGTATAATTAGAGTAATACAGTATACAGCTAGGACTTACTTCAGGTATGCACCTATTAAATGTCTGTTAGCTCTACATGGTTATTTTCACTTCCTGGATTTTTTACAGGTAAATTGTAAATAAAATGAGCTGACATTGTTTTATAATTGGTATACATTTTGTAATTCATTCATTGCACTTTCAGATGCTGGTACTGCCTACTCTGACAAAATTCATTTTCCTTATTTTAATACCTGCTAAAGTTAGTGTAATCTGGACTAGTTCAGGCTGAGTTTTGTGGATTTGGGGCTGCAAATTTGATCAGATGTGTGCTTATATCATGTGTGATTTCCACAACTATAATATGTAAAGAATTTTCAGCAACTGTCTTACAGTAAATGAAAGTAGCATAGCAGCATCCCAACATTCTGTCCATTATGCATGTTGCAAACACAAACATCTTCACCTTACACCTGTCACTTTGTTAGAAGTATGAAATAACTAAGGAGTGCAAACCATATCATGTATATTGTCACCTGTATCTTATATATTGTCACCTGTCTAAAGTCTAATCTGTCATGTAATATATTGGCAGTAAAAATCTGTGAAATTTAATGAGTACTAAATTATGATATAAGTGTATATAATATATAATTTAAAATTGTAATTACATGAACCTATGTGTAATGAAGGTGTAACACAATAGTTTGTTCTAAAAATTCTTTCAGTATATAGAAATTAGTTCAAATATATCAAATTTCCTTAACATATTCAGTTTATTAAATGCTTTTAGGTGAATGTGGATTTACTCACTCTCTTTCTTCTTTGTTTTGTGCCTCTTCCAAAGCATTATCTTCCAGGTAATACCAGGTATTTCTAGGGTAGGGAACTGCCTCTTTTTCAGGATTTCTTTCATTCTCCTTTATATGTAGCAAGTCTGAAATCCACAAACATTTGATTAATTGTGTTCATATTGTATTAATACTCATCACATTAGAAAATCTGAAATCCACATTTTATAAATTGTATTCATACTGTATTCATACTCATGTTAGGAAGTCTGTAATCCACATTTTATAAATCATATTATTACTGTATTCATACTCATCACATTAGGACATCTGTAATCCACATTGTATAAATTGTATTCATACTGTATTCATAGTCATCATGTCAGGAAGTCTGAAATCCACATTTTATAAATTGTATTCATATTGTATTATTACCATTCATGTTAGCAAATCTGAAATCCACATTTTATAAATTGTATTCATACTGTGTTCATACTCATCATGTCAGGAAGTCTGAAATCAACATTTTATAAATTGCATTCATACTATATTCATACTAATCATGTTAGGAAGTCTGTAATCCACATTTTAGAAATTGCTTTGATACTGTGTTCATACTTATCCCATCAGGAAGTCTGAAATCCACAATTTATAAATTGTATTCATACTGTGTTCATACTAATCACATTAGAAGTCTGTAATACACATTTTATAAATTGCATTCATACTATATTCATACTCATCACATTAGGAAGTCTGTAATCCACATCTTATAAATTGTATTCATACTGTATTTATACTCATCATGTCAGGAAGTCTGAAATCCACATTTTATAAATTGCATTCATACTTTGTTCATACTCATCACATTAAGAAGTGTGTAATCCACATTTTATAAATCATATTATTACTCATCACATTAGCAAGCATTTGTTACTAAATTTTTCAGTGAACTAAGCTTAACTTAAACTGTATTCATATTAAAATTTTTGATTATATAGTGCATTCTATAAACACTGACAACTTTACTGTATGTATGTATGTATGTATGTTTGGATGGATGGATGGATATAGGTATGTATATTTGTATGTATGTACATATGTATGTAATTATGTTTGTATGTATAGTGTTTAGTTGTACATCAACACAACACCAGCTATAAGGCATCACTTATAAGTTACGTTATCAAGACAAAGAATTGCATAAAACTTGTGTGTGTTAAACCATCTAAATAAACATAAAATGAAGTATTACAAGATAAAAGACAAATGTTAAAGACATAAAAATTCTGCATAACTTATAGAAAATAAAACAGAAAAGCCAAAATATAAAAACATTCAAAATGGGGCTCAGAATTTTTGTTATATAAACCACATTCCCTCATAAAGTTCAAGATCTTCTTTGGTGGTACATCATTGTAAACTTTCTTAATTGATCTTGTATCAAAAACCTTCTGACAACCACACAGACCAATGAATTTGACATCTGGATTAAATATTAGTAGCCCTCATTTTGAAATTGCCATGTTACACTAATCAGTCCATGTCTGAGCCTTACATACATATTATAATTGATGTTCTGTTTATCATTTTATTATAAAATTCTCTACTGCTGAAAGAGATTCATATGTTTGCAGTTTGATAATCTTTATTTGAATAAAGCAATGACATTTAATTTACTTTCAACTTGTGATAATATGGCACAGCATGCATTACTCAGATCATAGAAAGCCCTTGCCATTCAAAAGTTGCTTTTCTACACACTGCTAATTGGCAAGGCCAGTATGTCACACATTGCTAATTGGCAAGGACAGTATGTCACACATTGCTAATTGGCAAGGACAGTATGTCACTAACAAAATTAATGTAAGATCCACTAAAATATAATGACGTCAAAACATTCAGATTTACAGCTGAAACTAGCATGCAGAGGGGACCAAAAACTCCCTACCTAGTCCACTGAATATCACCAATTCCTTATTGTTAAAGCAAATGAGTTTTCCAGTACAGTGTAAAAGTCATAAAATGGATTTGTTGAGTGTGTCTGATAAACTCATGCATATTTTATAAACTACACTGTTCTTATATTTCATCATTAACATATGAAATAAATGTATCATTTTAATGAAAAACGATGTGAAACTGCATTGAAGTAATTTATTTGGACATTTAAGAAATTTTTTTGGAAAAATGATAAACAATAGATGAATTTCAAATCTGCATAGAAAATTTGCACACTGAGATTTTGTAAAACAATTTACAAAATTGTTATGCAATATGTATGAATCAGATTTACATTTATGTGCTATCAGTTCACTAAAAAGTTCAGATATTAAATTTAATTCTACAATTTATTTCATTTATCTATTTGGATTTAATTTTAAAATCAAGGTTACCTTGAGATTAGCAATAAGACCCTTTCATTGTTTTTGCTGTTATCGGTCATAAAATTATATAAAAAATATCACAATGGATGGAAAAGGTTGATGTTTCTTTAAGCAGTGATATTAGAAATATATTAAAGCTTAAAATAGGAAAGTTAGAAAATAAAAATTCATATCCAACAAAAACATTTTTACAGCTAACTTCAAATTGTCAGCTAGAAGATAGGCCCAACTAGGTTTCTGGCCTGAAAGCAAATTTACCCCTGATGTATATTTGATCTTCTGGCCTGAAAGCAAATTTACCCCTGATGTACATTTGATCTTCTGGCCTGAAAGCAAATTTACCCCTGATGTATATTTGATCTTCTGGCCTGAAAGCAAATTTACCCCTGATGTATATTTGATCTTCTGGCCTGAAAGCAAATTTACCCCTGATGTATATTTGATCTTCTGGCCAGAAAGCAAATTTACCCCTGATGTATATTTGATCTTCTGGCCTGAAAGCAAATTTACCCCTGATGTATATTTGATCTTCTGGCCTGAAAGCAAATTTACCCCTGATGTATATTTGATCTTCACTGTCACTTAACTGACCAATGGGAATCTCATTTGCACAGAAAAAAGGAACAGGTAATAACTACCAGCTCTCTGGAGTTTCTAGTTTATATACTGTTGCTGTGGGCAGTCTTGCAATCCCATGTTATGTACTGTCTATGTAGTGGCGCAATCCTTGTGATACATACTGTCTGTATTGGCAGTATTCCAGTCCCTTTGTCTCCTTGGTAGTATTACATGTGGCACTCTACAGTTTCATACACTGCATAGGATTTACATTTTAAAGAAACAGAATTTCAATTCTTCTCCTTGCTGGTTATCCTAGCTATTTAAAGAAAAGACCTTCTAAATCTTAGGTACTGTTAAAAGAACTTTTAAGCCTCCTTATTTTGGTGTATGATTAATGGGTGTAATAATCATACAGCTTGGCCCTATTTCAGATGTGCATCTGTCAAAATACTTCTAGCTCTGCTTGGTCATTTTTACTTCCTGGAATTCAAAGGTAAATTGTAACAAAAATAACACGACAGTAACTTATTTTACTTTTTTATAAATTTTTGAATTCATTCATTGTACTGTTAGCAGCTCGTATTGCCTACTCTACTCTAATGAAGTTTATTTTCCTACTTTCATACCTGCTAAAGTTAGCGTACTTTGGACTGATTCAGGATGATGTTTTGAGAACATAGGCAGCCACCATTTTGATCGGCTGCATGCTGAGATAATACATGATTACCAAAACAACAACATATAAAGAAATTTCAGCCACAGTACACAAAAGTAGTCACTCCACTGTCCATGTTGCAAATGCAAACAACTTTAACTTATATCTGTTACTCTGTCAGAAGTACATAATATCTGTGGAACACATCCTATATACTGTTTATATTTGCAGTATGCCAAATCTCTGTGTTATATACTATGTTTGTAGCATATAAATCCTTGTTATATACCAGTACTGACTATGTTGGCAGTATACCAATCCCTGTGTTATATATGTTGGTAGCATATCAATCCCTGTGTTATATACCAGTACTGTCTATGTTGCCAGTATTACAGTCCCATGATATATACTATGTTGCCAGTATTCCAATCCTTGCATTATAATGTCTGTGTTGGAAGTATTCCAATCCACATTATACAATGTCTGTGTTGGCAACATTCCAATTCCTGTGTTATATACTATGTTGCCAGTTTTTCAATCCATGTGCTATATAATGCCTATGTTGCCAGTATTCCAATCCATGTGTTATATACTGTTTCCAGTATTCCAATCCCTGTGTTATATATTATATAGGCAGTATTCCAATCCCTGTGTTATATACTATCTTTGTTGCCAGTATTCCAATCCATGTGTTATATAATGTCTATGTTGCCAGTATTCCATTCCCTGTGTTATATACTGTCTATGTTTCCAGTATTCCAATCCATGTGTTATATACTGTCTATGTTTCCAGTATTCCAATCCATGTGTTATGTATTATATCAGCAGTAATCTACATTATGCTAAGAGGTAACTATAGTAGCAGTGAAGCTCATGCCAGTTAGAAATCATCTAAAAGTCAAATAAGATGACTTAAAGGAATGGCTCTCATTTCACTATCACATACTGCAATCTAATAAATAGTGAAGCACTGTAACCCAATTTAAGTAATGTGGTCTACTAAGGCACCTTATAGTGAGACAGTACTGTATATCATATTTACACTCTAAATGGAAGAGCTCTCTATGGATCTACTTCAAGAACTATGGGGAGCTGCAGTGGCTCAGTCCTTAGCATGCTAGACTCACAACCGAAAGGGTGCAGGTTCAAATCCTGCCATCAGACCTGCCTGGGTCAGCTACCATGGTGTGTCCATGGCCAAAGTACTTTAATCCAACTGCCTCAACACCAAATAACTGCTTATTGTAACTTGCTGTGTTGTAAAGTAGCAAATCAAACCAAACCAAATCAATAACTACGAAGTTGTGTTTGCATGGTTAGGGTACCAAGATAACAATTGACATATAAAAGGGACTGCCTAATATTGAGGTGTCCTATAGTGATGGAGTGATATATACATTCTAAAGGAAAGGACTCTCTGGAGCATCTACTTCAAAACTACTGTGTGTCATATTTACATTCTAAAGGAAAGGACTCTCTGGAGCATCTAATTCAAAACTACTGTGTGTCATATTTACATTCTGAAGGAAAAGGTATTCTGGTGTATCTACTTCATTAACCATGAAGGTAGGCTTGCATGGCCAGGATACAAAGATGACAACATATTTATATCATGATCACACAACCATATACAAATATAACAAGGGATCTTGGAACAATTATAATAAAACTTATTGACCTCCAGTGAGATCTCTACAAGGAAGTAATGACCTCTGATGAGGTCTCTACAAGGAATTAATGACATCTGATGAGGTCTCTACAAGGAATTAATGACCTCTGATGAGGTCTCTACAAGGAATTAATGACCTCCGATAAGGTCTCTACAAGGAATTAATCACCTCTGATGAAGTCTCTACAAGGAATTATCAACCATAGAAAACAATACAGTACTGATAAAATTAATTTCTGGAGTTAATAAATCCAGGCTTGTAGCAACCAAAATCAAAAGTTAATATTTATTTTTATTATATGACTTTACAGTCTGTGATAGTCTTCATAGTAATTAAACAATTCTTGGTAAACATTTCATCATCATCATCATCATCATCATCATCATCATCAATCCCTTAACCCAAGAGGTCGTTGGGGCACCACAGTTGACTTTACAACCAGTTCTCACCATCTTTCCCTGTTCTCTACTGCCCTTTGGGAATCTCCAAATCCCATGCTGGTCCACTCCTTAATGTTGTCTTCCCATCTCTTCTTGTGTCTGCCTCTTCTTCTGCACCCTCGCACTGTGCCTTGCAAGACTGTTTTTGCCAGTCCAGATGATCTTGAGACATGACCATACCACTTCAGTTTGCACTTTTTTACAGTGGTCAAGAGGTCTTCATAGCATCCAATTGCTTGTTGGATCCTGTTGTGGACTTCTTCGTTGGTTACATGGTCAATGTATGAGATGCCCAAGATCTTGTGGTAGCATCTCATTTCAAAGGTTTGAATCTTTCTTTGTAGATCTGATGTGAGTATCCATGTTTCACAAGCATATAGAAAGATGGATATGACAATCAAGCGCATCAGCCTTATTTTGGAACCAAAAGCAATGTTGGTATCTTTCCATATTGGTCTCAACCTTGTTATTGTTGCTGTTGTCTGGGCAATCCTGCAAAGTAGTTCTGGTTTGGAGCCCTCATCTGTGATAATTGATCCCAAGTACTTGAAGCTTGTGACTCTATCCAGCTTCTGTCCACTGACTTTTATTTCTGCACTGATGCATTGGTGTTGTTTGTCATCAGTTTATTTTTTTTTGTAACATTTGTAAACATTTAGTAACAAACAAAAATGAAACAAAAAAATATTAAAAAAACTGTAACAAAAGATGGGTTTTTCTTTTCATTAGGTGAAATAATATATAAATTTCATAGTTAACAATATCAAAAGCAGACATAAAAAGTTGAAAAAATTAACTTTCCTTTACCCTGTAAATTGTAATCATTCAACTGCCATTTAAAGTGCAATTAATAACAAAAGCGGGAAATAGGTAAACAAATAGATGAACAGGTGGACAGATGTTAAACTACCTCCATCAATGAGGGGGCTCCAAGTGGCCGAGTGGTCTAATGTGCTCACCATTATGGATCACTGCCATCTCACTTCTGTCTGCATGGGTTCGAGTCTTAGGTTTGGCCAATGTGGGTATGTGAGGAAGCTTGCCAGTAGGTTCTCGTGGGTCAGTGATTCTTTCCGGGTTTTTCCTTGGTTCTTCCTCCACCATTTATACTGGCCACCATGTATAGCCTATCTTGTGCTGAAAAATGGTGTTAAACTCTACAACAACAACAACAACAACCTCCATCCATGAGAAATGCATGAAGCACACCTGAACGCTTCACTGGATACACTAGCAATTGCATGTTAAGTGAGCTGATGGAATCTTAAAGCAAAGCATGTGCTAGCAATAACATTTTGGCAAATAACAGCAGTTGGTCATTTACCCAATTAAAACACTACAAACATCAAAGTTATATATTAATATGTCTTCTTAAATGCACTATGGTGTATATTATATAATGTTAAAATGCAGAATCACTATGGTGTATATTATACAATGTTAAAATGTGCACATAATGAGCCACATACATTGCTGAAGAGATACATAATGAGGCACATAATAACGCACATACATTGCTGATGAGGCACATAATAACTCACATACATTGCTGATGAGGCACATAATTACTCACATACATTGCTGATGAGACACATGATGAGGCACATACATTGCTGATGAGGCACATGATGAAGCACATACATTGCTGATAAAACACATAAATCGCTGTTGAGGCACTATTTGATGTGAGATATCAACTCACTTGCTCTGCCTCCTTGTTTAGCCAAACGGACATATTTGGTGTCCGACTCCTTGAAAAGTGACCTTGGAGGTGGCTCTCCCTGAGATGTCTGTCCATCATCACCCAGACCCGGGATCTGTGACATTGCAGGATATGAAACTGGATCTTCGAGTTCCCGTCGTTTTCCGGGAGCATGATAGAACCAACCTAATGAAAGGAAAATGAAAAAAACCCAGTTATTTCAGCACTAAGAAAATCACTTTTGAAATATTGCAGTATATAACTTTCCGAAATATTTAATATTTTACACAGATTAAACTAAAGTCTAATTACACAGCCTAAACTAAGGTCTAATTACACAGACTAAACTAATGGTCTAATTATACAAACTAAACTAATGGTCTAATTATACAGACTAAACTAAGGTCTAATTACACAGACTAAACCAAGGTCTAATTACACAGACTAAACTAATGGTCTAATTATACAGACTAAACCAAGGTCTAATTACACAGACTAAACTAAGGTCTAATTACACAGACAAAACTAATTATACAAACAAAACCAAGGTCTAATTACACAGCCTAAACTAAGGTCTAATTACACAGACTAAACTAAGGTCTAATTACACAGACTAAACCAAGGTCTAATTACACAGACTAAACCAAGGTCTAATTACACAGACTAAACTAATGGTCTAATTATACAGACTAAACCAAGGTCTAATTACACAGACTAAACTAAGGTCTAATTACACAGACAAAACTAATTATACAGACAAAATTAAGGTCTAGTTATACAGACATAACAAGGGTCTAATTACACAGGCTAAACTAAGGTCTAATTAAACAGACTAAACTAAAGGTCTAATTGCAAAGACTAAACAAAGGGTTTAGACAATTCAAAATCATGTAACAATATATGAATCATAAATGGTAAATTTTACATGTTATATGAAAACTGATAAATCATTAAATGGTAATGGAGCATTCTATCTGAAAACATAAACTATGACAGTATGATTATCCCTGAGTCTCCTTTTTTGTGAAGTCTCTTAATAAATGACTTAACAAGACAAACAATGAATGACACAATGATAAATGGTAAATAATGATTTTAACTGATTTTTGGGGTAATTAAATATTTCAGGGCCTCTATCTCTCTCTCTCTCTCTCTCTCTCTCTCTCTCTCTCTCTCTCTCTATCCCTACCTACCTAACTGTCTGTCAGTTAGTCAGTCTATCTACCTACTTATGTACCTCTCTTTATACCCATGTGTGTCAGAACATCAAGCGATACATTATTTTAGTTTCTAACATGTTTATTTTGGGTATATCTGGGGATTTTTCTGCTACATTCCATTTTTATATTTGGTTCATTCTGGCTTGCTCCAGTTATTTGTCGCAAAGTAAGAATCTGCTTAGAGGCATACCATTAGATAGTAGTATATGACAGAGTCATAATACAGTCATACACAACATAATGATAATAATAGTCATACATGACACAATGATAATAATAGTCATACATGATATAATTGATAATATTAGTCATACATGACATAATGATAATAATAGTCATACATGACATAATGATAATAAGTCATACATGACATAATGATAATAATAGTCATACATGACAGTCATAATAACAGTCATACATGACATAATGATAATAATAGTCATACATGACATAATGATAATAACAGTCATACATGACAGAATCATAATAACAGTCATACATGACATAATGATAATAACAGCCATACATGACAGTCATAATAACAATCATACATGACATAATGATAATAACAGTCATACATGACATAATGATAATAACAGTCATACATGACATAAATGATCATAATAGCTGTACATGACATAATGATAAAAACAGTCATTCATGACAGCCATAATAACAGTCATACATGACATAATGATAATAATAGTCATACATGACATAATGATCATAATAGTTGTACATGAGAGTCATAATAACAGTCATACATGATATAATGATCACAACAGTCATACATGACATAATGATAATAATAGTCATACATGAGAGAATGATCATGGACCCCTCCGGTGGCCTAGTGGTTAGAGCATCCGCCTTGGATGTGGGAGGTCGCGGGTTTGAACCCCGGCCGAGTCATACCAAAGACTTTAAAAAATGGTACTAACAGCTGCCTTGCTTGGCACTCAGCATTAAGAGGTTAGAGTTAGGACTGGTCGGCCTGGTGTCAGGATAATGTGACTGGGTGGGACATCATGCTACATGTCTGTGGCATGATGCCCCTGTGCTAAACATCACTATAAACTGTCACATTGCAGACATCTTAGCGATATGACTGAAAAACTGTTAAAGATATGTTAAAAATCTAAATCACCACACACACACACACACACACACAGAATGATCACAATAGTCGTACATGATATAATGATCATAATAGCCATACATGACAGAAAAATCATAATAGTCATACCTGACATAATGATCATAATTGAGTTTTATATTACAGAGTCATCATAATAGTCTTACATGACAGAATGATCATAATATTGTCTTACATGACAGAATGATCATAAGAGTCTTATATAACAGACTGATCATAACAGAGTCCTACATGACAGACTGATCATAATGGAGTCTTACATAACAAACTGATCATAATGGAGTTTTAAATAAGAGAATGATCATAATATTATTACATGACAATACCATCATCTCAAATGCCTTACATGACAGAATGACCATAACAGAGTCTTGCATGACAGAATGATCATAAGAGTCCTACATGGCAGAATAATAATAATAGTTCCACATGATAGAATGGTCATAATAGAGTCTAACATCACAGAATGCTCATAGCAGAATCCTACATGACAGACTTTCATAATAGGGTCCTATATGACAGATTAATGACAACAGAGTCACATATGACAGAATAATGACAATAGTCATATATGACAGAATGATCATAACTGAGTCTTACATGACAGAATAATCATAATAGAGTCCTACATGACAGAATGATCATAATAGAGTCCTACATGACAGAATGATAATAATAGTCCTACATGACAGAATGATCATAATAAAGTCCTACATGACAGAATGATCATAATAGGGTCCTACAAGACAGATTGATCATAATAGAGTCCTATATGACAGAATGATCCTAAAACAGTCTTACTTGACAGAATGATCATAATAGGGTCCTACATGACATAATGATCACAATAGAGTCCTACATGACAGAATGATCATTATAGAGTCCCTGTATGAGAGAATGATCCTAAAACAGAGTCTTACATGAGAGAATGATCATAACAGGGTCCTATGTGTCAGAATGATCAATAATAGAGTCCTACATGACAGAATGATCATACTAGAGTCCTACATGACAGAATGATCATTATAGAGTCCCTGTATGAGAGAATGATCCTAAAACAGAGTCTTACATGACAGAATGATCATCAATAGACTAACATTGTAACCAATCCTTGCATAAAATGTTAAAGCATTGTTTTAAATAAAAGAAATATATGAATAGCTCTTCACTATAAAACTGGAAATAACTGAACTTATTCTCTAATTCAAGTACATAAAACAATAAAATTCCCATCCTAAAAAGAAAAGCTAAACTAAACCAGTTAGTCATGCACTAAAATTTAGTGATAATTATGTCAACTTTGTTATCAATCAGCCACCTTTTTGTAATTTGATAAAACAATTAGAATCCTACATTCTTTTGTTTTAAACATATAGATTCTTTTTCTAAATTCTCTATTAAAATGTACCCCCAAAACAGAAGAAAATTCCATTGAAATAGAATACATGGATAGCAATTACTGTTTAATTTTTAATCTGTATTTCCATTTGTCTGTCTGTTAATTTTTTTCTAAAGGTTGGCTCTGTCTGTTGGTTTTCTCTATTATGGTTCAGATTCTGGCTCAGCATGTTGTCATTTAAATTTCATAGCATAAAGAAAATCACTGACACTTCGATTTATAAACTGAGCTGTATTCTTAATTGTTAATTAGTACATTCACTAAAAGCAAATGATTTTCTTCTGCCTTTCCAAAACTATAAAATATTCCTTCATCTTTGCAAAAAAAATACTCAAGATATTACATTTTGAAAAATGTAATGCAGTAAAACCTGTCATGAAGGACTGCTGTTTGGAAGACCATCTGTCATTAAAGACCAGAGTTTTAGAAAATCATATGTCATGCAAAACCATTGTTCTGAATGGCCACCAGTTGTGAAAGACCACTTTTTTAAGAGCAACTGTTATGAATGACATGGTCCCAGTTTCACTAAAAGCCAAAAAAATTCTCCTCCAAATTGAAATTTTGTATTATTTGACTTTTGATACTTTAGACACTTTTGTAAGATGAATAGACAATGGAATGGATGCAAAATCACTATTTTGCACTTTTTAATTTTAAAATTTAACACATTGGAAACTTTTTAATCTTCAAAAAAGTTGAGAACTACTTCAAACTTGAGGAAATCTCAAGACATGTCTCAGTGAATTACCCATATTTTTCTGATGATAACCCCATCCATGATCATTGATGATATCAGTTATCCCATCCTTATGATAACCCCATCCATGATATCAGTTAGCCCATCCTTACTGATGATAACCCCATCCAGTAGTATCAGACAGGACCCCTAGGTTTATAATCAAAAAAATACTACAGACCATACATTTATGTATCAGACAGGACCCCTAGGCTTATAATCAAATAAATACCATATGCCATATATTTATGTATCAGACAGGACCCCTAGGCTTATAATCAAATAAATATCATAAACCATACATTTATGTATCAGACAAGACCCCTAGGCTTATAATCAAATAAATACCATATGCCATATATTTATGTATCAGACAAGACCCCCAAGGCTTATAATCAAATAAATACCATAGACCATACATTTATGTATCAGACAAGACCCCAAGGCTTATAATCAAATAAATACCATAGACCATATATTTATGTATCAGACAGGACCCCTAGGCTTATAATCAAATAAATACCATAGACCATATATTTATGTATCAGACAGGACCCCTAGGCTTATAATCAAATAAATATCATAAACCATACATTTATGTATCAGACAGGACCCATAGGATTATAATCAGATAAATACCACAGACCATACATTTATTTATTGTGATAAGAAGACATGGAAGAAGAAGAAAAAACCAAGAGAAGTGTTTATTGGTTACTGTATGTGTATTGTGTTTAGTGGTTACAGTATGTGTATTGTGTTTATTGATTACTGTATGTGTATTTTGTTTATTGGTTACAGTATGTGTATTGTGTTTATTCGTCACAATGTGTATTTTGTTTTTTGGTTACTGTATGTGTATTGTGTTTATTGGTTACATTATGTGTATTGTGTTTATTGGTTACTGTATGTGTATTGTTTATATTGGTTACAGTATGTGTATTGTGTTTATTGGTTACAATATGTGTATTGTGTTTATTTGTTACAATATGTGTATTGTGTTTATTGGTTACTGTATGTGTATTGTTCTTATTGGATACAGTATGTGTATTGTGTTTATTGGTTATAATATGTGTATTGTGTTTATTGGTTACTGTATGTGTATTGTTTTTATTGGTTACAGTATGTGTATTGTGTTTATTGGTTACAATATGTGTATTGTCTTTATTGGTTACAGTATGTGTATTGTGTGATACATGAGAGGGATGAGTTGTCTTGGAATGTATATATCTGACAGTATATAACATATCTTTATATACTCCATTTCATAGTTAGCTGATCTTTTAACTCACAACTGGTATCAGTTACCTGGTCTCTTAATTTATAATTAGCATCAGTTACCTGATCTCTTGAATCATAATTAGCACCAGTTACCTGACCTCTTGAATGATAATTAGCACCAGTTACCTGATCTCTTGAATCATAATTAGCATCATTTACATGATCTCTTCAACAGAA
The DNA here is from genome assembly GCA_016617855.1 of Megalonaias nervosa. NCBI lineage: Eukaryota > Metazoa > Mollusca > Bivalvia > Unionida > Unionidae > Megalonaias > Megalonaias nervosa. The sequence goes on along the minus strand of JAECUM010015137.1, from coordinate 41,808 downwards.
TGAATGTGTCATGCAAGGTGGATGACATCATTAAAGACTTCATATTCATTACATGTTAGATGATATCATAATTGACAATTCACTCATTTTAAATGAGGTGATATCATAACAGACTCCTCACTTATTAAAAGTTTAATGACATCATAACAGACATCCTGCTCAACAGGATTTGGATGATATTGTAAAACTCATTACAGGTTTGTTGATATCATAATAGATTACTCATTTGTTAGATGCTAAATGACATCATAATAGACTACTCACTCATTACAAGTTGGATGACATCCTAATAGACTACTCACTCATTACAAGTTGGATGACATCCTAATAGACTACTCACTCATTACAAGTTGGATGACATCCTAATAGACTACTCACTCATTACAAGCTGGATGACATCCTAATAGACTACTCACTCATTACAAGCTGGATGACATCCTAATAGACTACTCACTCATTACAAGCTGGATGACATCCTAATAGACTACTCACTCATTACAAGCTGGATGACATAATAGACTACTCACTCATTACAAGCTGGATGACATAATATAAGACTAATCACTCATTACAAGCTGGATGACATCATAATAAACTACTCACACATTACAAGCTGGATGACATCATAATAAACTACTCACACATTACAAGCTGGATGACATCATAATAAACTACTCACACATTACAAGCTGGATGACATCATAATAAACTACTCACTCATTACAAACTGGATGACATCATAATAGACTACTCACTCATTACAAGCTGGATGACATCATAGTAGACCTCACTCATTACAAGCTGGATGACATCATAATAAACTACTCACTCATTACAAGCTGGATGACATCATAATAAACTACTCACACATTACAAGCTGGATGACATCATAATAAACTACTCACTCATTACAAGCTGGATGACACCATAATAGACTACTCACTCATTACAAACTGGATGACATCATAATAAACTACTCACACATTACAAGCTGGATGACATCATAATAAACTACTCACTCATTACAAACTGGATGACATCATAATAAACTACTCACACATTACAAGCTGGATGACATCATAATAAACTACTCACTCATTACAAACTGGATGACATCATAACAAACTACTCACACATTACAAGTTGGATGACATCATAATAGACTACTCACTCATTACAAGTTAGAAGAAATCATAATAGACTACTCACTCATTACAAACTGGATGACATCATAATAAACTACTCACACATTACAAGCTGGATGATATCATAATAAACTACTCACACATTACAAGCTGGATGACATCATAATAAACTACTCACTCATTATGAACTGGATGACATCATAATAAACTACTCACACATTACAAGCTGGATGACATCATAATAAACTACTCACTCATTACAAACTGGATGACATCATAACAAACTACTCACACATTACAAGTTGGATGACATCATAATAGACTACTCACTCATTACAAGTTAGAAGAAATCATAATAGACTACTCACTCATTACAAACTGGATGACATCATAATAAACTACTCACACATTACAAGCTGGATGACATCATAATAAACTACTCACACATTACAAGCTGGATGACATCATAATAAACTACTCACTCATTACGAACTGGATGACATCATAATAAACTACTCACACATTACAAGCTGGATGACATCATAATAAACTACTCACTCATTACAAACTGGATGACATCATAATAAACTACTCACACATTACAAGCTGGATGACATCATAATAAACTACTCACACATTACAAGCTGGATGACATCATAATAAACTACTCACTCATTACAAACTGGATGACATCATAATAAACTACTCACTCATTACGAACTAATCATAATAAACTACTCACACATTACAAAGTTGGATGACATCATAATAGACTACTCACTCATTACAAACTGGATGACATCATAATAAACTACTCACTCATTACAAGCTGGATGACATCATAATAAACTACTCACACATTACAAGCTGGATGACATCATAATAAACTACTCACTCATTACAAGCTGGATGACACCATAATAGACTACTCACTCATTACAAACTGGATGACATCATAATAAACTACTCACACATTACAAGCTGGATGACATCATAATAAACTACTCACTCATTACAAACTGGATGACATCATAATAAACTACTCACTCATTACAAACTGGATGACATAATAGACTACTCACTCATTACAAGTTGGATGACATCATAATAAACTACTCACACATTACAAACTGGATGACATCATAATAAACTACTCACTCATTACAAACTAGATGACATAATAGACTACTCACTCATTACAAGTTGGTTGACATCATAATATCATAATGCATACCATCTTTGCAATATATAGTATATGAGGAGAGCGTATAGCAGGAAATATTGATCACCTACCTCCAATGTTAAATTTATGGGACAAAATTAGACAAGAATAAGAACAACAAAATAAACATATTTCATTTGGAAAGAAAGAAACCATTTCTTCTCTTGACTCAGTTACTGGCTTTATTGCAATCAAGCATTTTTTTAAACCATGTAGTATTAATCTTTGATACACTTCTTAGTGAGAAAGAGGAAAGAAACAAGCAGCAAATGACAAAGAGAACATCTGAAAAGCAAATTAGGTGTAGATAAAGTGATAATGAAACAAAAAAATATGATTGACATATGAATGGGTAAATAATAAATAAATAAATAAGTAAATAAAAAAAGCTTGACATCAGAGAAAAAATTACATAATGTACAAATATTTAGTTACATATAAGCACATAATTAATTTCAGTTTGTAAAATAAGAAAAACATATTTTGTTTGTCTTGTAAAACCATGCCAAACTATTTACTATATATAAATTATTCAATATTATTGTTACAATTGATATATGTGTTATGCACAAATCTGTGTGTACTAAATCTAGTGTTATGCTATACAAATCTGTGTGTACATCTAGTGTTATGCTGTACAAATCTATCTGTACTAAATCTAGTGTTATGCCATACAAATCTGTCTGTACATCTAGTGTTATGCTGTACAAATTTATCTGTACTACATCTAGTGTTTTGCTATACAAGTCTTACTAAATCTAGTGCTATACTGTATACATATACCTGTATTACAGCTAGTGTTATGCTGTACAATCTGCATGCACTACAACTAATGTTATGCTGTACAAATCTATCTGTAATATATCTAGTGTTATGCTGTACAAATCTATCTGTACTATATCTAGTGTTATGCTGTACAAATGTCAAAAGCAGAGGACTAGCCTTCTTTGGGAATCATAGTAACAAAAAATACCACAAGTACATTTAATATTAGCTTCAGATCACTTAAATCACAAAAAAATTTAAAAGTAATACCTCAAATTTTTACTTCACAATGAATGAGCACAACAAACCATTCACCTACACCGCAAACATAATTCAGATTTCACTCGGCTACGTACCATACTCTGCATCTCTTGGATCAGGATCAAATGGATCCATAGGATCTAAATTAAATTTAATTTATAAGTGCAAAATAATCAAAATGACTAAAAACTACATAATGTAACAATCTTGTGTGCAATAGTGTCTTTAGAACTATATCCAGTATTGCCTGGCTATCTTGATATAATTATACTATATGTATTAGTAAGACAAGAGAAACAAAATAATGAGACTAAAATAGGACAGTGTAAATTGCTAAAATAAATGATGGGATGAGAAGCCATCTAAAGCCAAAACAATGGGGTTATAGATCAAACAATGATAAACTCTTCAAACTGATGCTTTAAAGGAATATGATTCACAAAAATGATAAATATTTTGTGGGAGTTTGTTTCACGGTATGATGACCACTAAAAAGAAATAATATTTATAACAACTGACCATAGCCCAAATGAAAAAGGGTGCATGTGTTTGATTATTCTCATCAGCTGTTTTATTTAAGGTGGCAAGGGAATATCCACGAGTTTAGACACATTTTTTATAGAACATGACAAGGTGGCAAGGGAATGTCCATGAGTTTAGACACATTTTTTATAGAATATGACCAGGTGGCAAGGGAATATCCATGAGTCTAGACACATTTATTGAACATGACCAATCTAGCATTTGAGTGCCCATCTCAAGTGATTGCCAACCTAATTTTTTTGCATATCTGCTGCATATACAATACCTGAGGAGTCATTTATGATCCAACAGGCTTGCCTACTCTGAACTTGTTGACTATTGGGATGTATGAATTTTTATATGTATGGGATCCAGACACAATTGTCATCTAATAAATATTTGTATATGCATGGACACAGCTGTAGTTTAACTGAAGTTTTATAAGCAGTTACATGTATCCTTCATCACTGACTCACATTTATCACTTGTGTTTGATTGTACCCCAACAGCAACATAGTGTACACAAAGTTGATGTAGTTTCATGAGTTAAACCATTACATTCTACACTAAAAGTGCCTTCAATAGCAAAACACCATACAAATATTGCAATCTAAAATTCTACGTTACAAATGCTTTCACTAGCACAAACCAACCCTACTATTGCTATTGTATATCCAGTATATCCAGTATTCTACACTAAAAGTGCCTTTGATAGCAAGACAACCAACCCAACAACTATTGCTATTGTATATCCAGTAGTCTACACTAAAAATGCCTTAAATAGCAAAACACCCTACAACAATTGCTATTGAATGTGCTCTAAAAAAAGATGTCCACAACACAGACACAAAAATTTAATAATAATGAAACAAAGAAATGATTTCAACTGCCATCAGTCATTCTTACCATTAATCCCTAAAATCTCTTTCTGTCAATATGTGAGTAAATTTGTCATGTTCTTAGATCTGATGCAAAAAAACCAGTCTGTCATCAACGAAGCTGATTCTCAAACACAAATCACTGTCATTGTTATCTCTTTCATAAACTTTTATAAACTATGCAGTTTGGTCACAACCTGTCATCTGGATCCTCTATAAAGCTTAAGTGTGGAGTATGGACAGATTTTCTTGAATTTACTGAAACCAATAAAATTGTAAAATTCTCCAATAAACTGAAATAATGCTCAAGGATTCTAATTTAATTAATGAGATCACATGTTAGCTTTTACATGCCTTGTTTTAAATATACATGTTATCTACAGAATTCACTATTTGCTCACACACCCTACTCAGGCTTCACTCACTATAAACATTACATTTCTACTGGCCCTTTTATTATTTTGCTTTGCCAGTCTGGTTTTATGAGACCAACTTGATTTTCCAGTTCATTATTGATAGCAAATGGCATTGACATGTGAGTAGGGTCCATAATAATTTTTTGTATCTGACATCCAGTAACTAATAACTGGAAGAATGAAAGAATTAATACCAAACAGTTTAATTTCCTCTGAGAAGCTCAGTACTGTATATGTTTGAACTGCGTTAAAAAATGATCTTGTATCAATTTTTTTTTTCTTCCCATAATCAGATGTTTATCACACAAGGTTAAATTGATTTTAAATAATAAAGTATAATCACACATTAGAAATTTGGTATGCGGATGTGACAGGATGCAGATGTGTTGTAGCTGAAAGGATTAACAAAGGATTAATGTTTTACTGGCTGAGGACAAGTTCTCTTCATCTGCCACAGTATTAAATATCTTGCAAATAAACATAAATGTTTACTTGTGTACTTGAAAAGTACCACATGAAACGATCTTTTAAAGGAATGCATAATAACAAAAAATTCATATCATCACCATGGCAATTGATCATTTGCCACAATAACTGCCTATGAGGAAAAATCAGTGAAGAATTAAATTTACCAAAAATACTAGCAGGAATAATATTGGAGGGCACTATATTTAGGCACAAAGTGATTTTCTTACACAGCATCCACTACGGAGAAAAGGCACATGCCATGGGTATTGTTTTATGATATAAAAGGACTTGATCCACATATCTATCTATCTATCTATCTATCCACACCCTCTTCTACTGAGTATTAATAGCAGGTGTGCTTGTGTACACTCTGGACTGCAGGGAGAACTATCATTCTGGCATCAAGCTCTTATTCTTTTGTGAATACTAAATAGAAGATGTTTTAAATGCCAAGGGTGTGACTTTCCTACACTGAAGACTATCATTTAACTTTCAAATAACATTTGCTGAAATATGATTAGATAAATTTGTTTCATTACAAAAATGATCACTTAGTTCTGTACACTTCAGCATTATAATTACCTCGATGCTGCCATAGTTCTTTAAACAACTTCTATCGTAGTCAACAGATTTTGTAAACCCATCCACTGTATTATGGCTGATATGTTTCCATAAGGTAATAGGCAATGTAGTAAGTATATAGTATGACTAAATCCATTTAACTCTAATCTGTGTAACAGTAACAATATGCGCTGCCAAGAATTTTTGATATTCTTGCAAATTTGTTGTTCCAGTTCTGAGGTTCACTAACTCATGGACTATGCTATGCAACACCAAACTTTCAGGCATGAACATATCCCCCCCCAAGCCCCCATCAGGCATGAAAATATTGCCCCCCAGACCCCATTTTACATATCAGAGTTGATGTCTTGCATAGGAGGACAATTAAAGGAAGCAATTGTTCTTGAAGACAGATGAGGTTGTTTGCAACTGCTCATGCTCTCTAATCCGGGATAAAGTAATTGTAAGGTATATCTAAGCAGGAATTTCAGGTATCTCAACGCATGATCACGTATAACATAGTCACTCTAAACATTTCAATGTTTTTCCCTCAAACTGGGATTTTTAATATCTTTCGTACTGCTTGGTAATGATAACAACACTTTTCCCCACAGAATATTCAGTAGACATCATAACTGAAACGTATCCATGAAATCTGAAATTTCACTAAAAGTACTCTTGCTTTGTAGCCGAGGAAGTTATGAGGCTTTTTTAATATCTGAGTAATTTTTTTAAACTCTTTTATTTTCATAAGTAAAACTGTTTCTAGGTTTTAAAGTTTAGAAATAACGTTAAAGTTTTGTGTTTTTTTTCCACATCTATTTCGCTGTCTCTATGCTGAAACATCTATTGATATTGTCCTAATTATCATACGAAAGGTAATGCAAAATCACAGTTTGAGGAGAAATTTGGAGAAAGTTATAGTGCAACAGGGACATGGTCACAGTCACCGAGTCGGTTCAATCTTATGATCGTCGAAATGGGGACTAGCAAAGTGCAAACGGTTTTAAGATTCTCTAATGTATGTTTTAAAGAAATGAGCCAACAAAGATGATAAATTACGTCTCACCTGCTTCGTTGATGTTCTTGTTTACCGCCATCCTGAAAAGTGAATAGGTAATTTTTTTAAACTCTTTTATTTTCATAAGTAAAACTGTTTCTAGGTTTTAAAGTTTAGAAATAACGTTAAAGTTTTGTGTTTTTTTTCCACATCTATTTCGCTGTCTCTATGCTGAAACATCTATTGATATTGTCCTAATTATCATACGAAAGGTAATGCAAAATCACAGTTTGAGGAGAAATTTGGAGAAAGTTATAGTGCAACAGGGACATGGTCACAGTCACCGAGTCGGTTCAATCTTATGATCGTCGAAATGGGGACTAGCAAAGTGCAAACGGTTTTAAGATTCTCTAATGTATGTTTTAAAGAAATGAGCCAACAAAGATGATAAATTACGTCTCACCTGCTTCGTTGATGTTCTTGTTTACCGCCATCCTGAAAAGTGAATAGGTATGGACGATATGACAAGCGATACGATGTACAAACGGTACTATGGTTACCTTAATATAGCTGTAGCTTCGTACTCGAATGAAGTACTATTTATATCGATTAAGAATGCTTAATGAACCTTATTTATCGATTTTATACTAAGAAGATGATAAATAATATTACAAATAGCTATGTTTGAATCAAAATAATACTAACCAGGTATACGAAACTTCGTATATCTCAGGATTGACGAAATAGCATAGGAAACATAAAATGAAATTCAGTACCGGAAAAGCGTTAGCAGCAGGAAGGGTGAGCAGACCACTATTATAATTAAGACAAATTTTAGTGATAATTGAGGCAAGTGGTCTGTTCGACTGCCGTACCGCGAAATCATTTGTCTTAATCATCAGGCAAACATATTCATTACCAAATGTCTGTCCACCTCCCCCCTTGCTGCGGTGGACCCTATAACTTGGTTTTCGAGCAAATTTTGCATTATGATTAAGACAAATGTGTAAGGTTCGACTGCCATATCGTGCATATCCCCCCCCCCTCTTGTCTGCTGTTATCTTACACACACATGTGGTCATTCACCCTTCCTGCTGCTTACATGTACTGAGATAGGTATGCGTACCGATTTTTCAAGGACGTGTGTGGTAGTTCAAACAATAGCTGTGTTTATCGCCGCGGATATCTCCCCGGAGATAGGTATTTGTGTGCAGTTTATTTCCGTGTTTTAATTTTAAATATAATACATTTTAATCGGTTCATATATATAATGGCAAAATATCTTAATAAAATTATAAATATTTATTTATTTGTAAAATCAGATATCAAATGCTATTGCACAATAATCACATATAATAATTTCTAAAACGTATATCCGTAGTCGAGTTCGTTAGCTCAATGTTAAAGTTGCTGGAAACTTTAATACTGATGTTTGCGGTTCGACCCCAGATCTCGCCGAGATGGGTTCGGGTCCCCGGGTCGCCCATATCTTTTAATAAGTAGGGGGGAGGCATCCCCTGAGATTTCGATAAACCACCACGTATCTCGTGGTCGGATTCTATTTTGGAATTCTACCCCGGGGTTTCGTGGGGTTTTATCGAAATCGCAATGCCTAGACAGCCTTCTGAATTGCTAATATTTCGCTTTCGTCAATTAGAAATTCGCCGGGAGGTGTGTCTATGCAAATTTGCCCCCCCACTAAAATAATCAGTAGCATGCCTTGAGCTCTCTGCCCCATGGAAGAACCCCAAATAAACATCCAGAAAGGGTGTTAGCCAAAAGAAACAGAACATGGGCGTGCCGCATAATACGTCATAAGAGAGAACGACAATGTAAGGACCCCATGAAAGTCACACAGGCTATCGAGGGGCTCCATTGAAGGGTAACCGCTAGGATCTACTGATTATTTTTGATAAATTAAAATACAGACAAACATGCATACATACAGACATACATAGAAAGGGGAAATAATTATCTAGCAGAGGAGGAGCAGAGTTATTGCGCTTTATTAAGTATTTTTGGTGATTTCAAATTCAATTAAATATCTATTATAAATATTATTTAATAATGAATATTGGAGAACCACACTCAGCTAGATTAGCACGAGAAAGACTAGAAGCAATTCAAAAATATTTACCTGTTCGTGATACTGTTAAACAACAATTACAAGTACGACAGGAATCTCAAGTTGAATTTGAAGAGGATACAAAACAAGTATTTAAACCTATTACAGAGACAACTAAACCTCTTCTTCCTGCGTTAGAAAAAACCGCTGAAGCAACTGGAAAAATATCAGAGCGAACTAAGAAAACAAAAAGAATTTTACGGGAACTTCCAGCTGAAATAACTGCTGCGATGTCAGTCCCGGAAATACCTGAAGATGATGAAGATCAGCCTGGAGGTGCTGAAGCACCACCCCCCAAACAAAAGAGTCATTTAATAAGTAATGCTGAACTGATAAATAAATTTGATAAAAAAGTAATTAATTTAATTGATAACTTTTCCCATCTAGATCAACTAGTTAATTTTGCTTTGAATAATTTTAGTCGAAGAGATAAATTAATGAAACCTGAATACGCTAAAGATATTAAAAACAGTAAACAATGGCAAAAATATTTATATCGCATATTTATGAATGTTGAACGAATTAAAGAGAATAGTACATCATATCAGGAATATGTTATGAGAATTAATAATTCAATTCAATTAAAAAAAGAGATGACAAAACAACAATCCTGGAGCAATTGGAAGTGGTTTAGGAAGTGGTCTTATTACTTGCCCCAATAACGTTCTTGCTGATGTTGATCGACTAGAAATCCTCATTGGAGGAAAACGAGCTGGTAATAATTCCCCAGAAATCATTAATGAAGCAGCCGATATCTGTAGACGATTATTTACAGGCGGTATCATGGACGTTGATGTTTATCAGTCTCTTATTAACGAAATTGTCGATGACTACTACAGTGATTGAGTACGTAATTAAATACAATTACTATAATAAAATGATAGTACATGGTACTCAACGTGGACCAACTATGGTCAGGGTGATAAATTCTCGATTACCAGTATATAAAACAACCTACGGAAATGGACTAGGTGATGTTGTTCAGGGTCTATTTAGAAGGATATCCCCAAAAGCAATACCGATTGCAAAGCAACTGGGAATGAAAGCTATTGATGTTGTTCGTGAAAAAGGTATTGGTGCTGTTGGTAATGTTGCTGGTAAAGCATTTTCAGCGATTAAAGATAGGTTAACACGATTAATACGCAGACCTGTGGTCCGACCTCAACCAGTAAAATTACCTAGTACAGAAGTAATGCCTGCAAATGTCAGTAAAATAATAAATCAAGTTGCTAATCAAAAACTAGCAGAGTTGGCTGATGTGCCTTTATCAGAAAAAGAAAAAAATATAACCGCTAGTCTCATAGCAGGAAATGGTCTCACTTCCCGAAGTGGTCTTCGTTTTAGATGATAATAATTATAATAAAGATGTTTAAACGCATGAGTGATCCCGCATTTGACATGGACGCACCAGTACTTAAAGATGAGTCTGTGCGTGATTATTAATATTATTCTTATGACGCTAGAATTCCAGATCAGCGTGGACGAATTGAACTACAAGTTCAGGATACAAGTAGGTATTTCCTACCCGCTGAGGCGTTTATTGAAGTAGAAGGTAAAATTTTTAAAACGGATAATACTGAATACGATAATAATGTTGCTTTTGGTTTTGTTAATAATGGTATTATGGCGTTATTTGACAGCGCCACTTATATGATTGATGGTAAAAATATTGAATCAATTCAGAAGGACGTTGATGTTGCTACAACAATATTGGGTCTAGCACGATATAGCGACGATTATTCAAGTTCAGCTGGTCCATCAATGATGTTTTCAAAGGACACTTCTGATCACCCGGATCATAAAAATGTAACTACAGGTAATGTAAGAAATGCTGCAGGAACCGCAGAAACTCCCGCAGTAATATCAATGAACGCAAATTTTAACTTAGGATTTGCATCACGTAAAATAATGTTGAAAGATAGAATGTTTTCATGTGCAATTCCACTTTCACATATATTTGGATTTTGCAGAAATGTCAGAAAAGTTATTTTCGGAGCTAAACATACTGTTGTACTTGTACGAAAGGCTACAGACGATGATGCAATATGGCATCCCGCTGGTGTTGATCCTGCTGCAACTGCTGCACTTCATGGTAAAGTAGTATTAACCAAACTTTCATTATGGATGCCGGTGATGACTCCAACAATACCTAAAGAAGAACGTCTACTTGCTTTTATGAATCAAGGTGGTAAATCAGCGTTGTCATGGTTAACAATGACCACAGATGCTGTTCAGAGTGCAATTAATGGTTTATTTACATGGCAAATATCTTCTCAACAGGGAATAGCAGCACCACGACATATATTTATTGCGCTTCAGGATAATACACGTGTAGGTAATCAAACAAAAAGTTTAATGATATTTGATAAACTTGGTGTTTCTGAAGTTTCTTTAAGAATAAATGGACATCAAGAACCATCTGAGGATATTTTACTGAATTTCGATCAAAATCATGTAGCACGTGTATATCATCGTCTAATGACGTTCATGGGCCGTGATCAAAATATTGATACTGGTTTACAAATATCACAATTGGATTTTACAACCTTATATCCGATTTATTACTTTTCGCTCGAACATTTAGATTTAACCAGACAGTCAGTAGTTGATATACATTTTCGAGCTCGTGTTAACAGAAATATTATAGATATTCCTAATTACAGGGCAATTGCTGTCATACTCAGCGATAAATCAATATTACTTGAAGGTGCTGGTGGACGAATGAGAGTCGTTGATCCTCCAGTAGAAAACATGTAATTAGATCGTTTATAAATATTATAATGTCGTATAATAATGTTAGTGTTAGTCTGACTTCTGGTCAGATTAAAAAGATACAATCAGCATCAAAAAATAACTGTGGATTAAAAATATTGCTAAAGAAAGATCAGATGAGCGGCTCAAATAAATTATCTCTTACAGAACGTCAGCTCGGGCATTTCAATGAAGCAAAAAATCAAATAAAGGTATAAAACTTAATCTTTCTGCGGGTGCCATTAAAGATGTCATTAAGACGGGTGGTATATTTCCACTTCTTGCTGCTATACCAGCATTAATAGCCGCTGCAGCTCCAGCTGTTGCAAAAGCAGCTGCATTAGGTGCTGTTGGAACTGCTGCTGGAATGGCATTAAAGAAAGCAACCGGACAGGGAATAAAACGAACACCAAAAAAAAAGGGAAGGGGTCTAAGATTACCAGGGACCCCACACTGGTACGGAAAAGGCCTAAGATTACCAGGGACAATTTACTGATATCTCCTATGTCCAATTTTGATTTACTAGATGCTGCTAAAAAATTAAAAATAAAAAATTTTAGAGGAGTTTTTATGCGCGATCAATTACCGAAACAACCAAATAACATTGAAACAGGTATTATTAATCTCGATGAAAATTCTGGTCCAGGCACACATTGGGTCGCTTATGCAATTGATCCACGTGGAATTATTTATTTTGATTCATATGGACTAGCTCCACCAAAAGAATTCTTAAAGTATATTAGCGGCTATCAAAGTATTCCAATATGGCATTCAACGTTACCAACACAAACATTAACTGATCCACCAATATGTGGTCGAGAAGTACTTAACGTACTTGATGCTATATCAAAATCAACAAAACCACCCCACAAAGTTGTACATGAATATACTACGACGTCATATTTAAACAGACATTAGTAAATATAATGGTAGATATTTATGGAAGATCTTCTCGTGGTAAAGGTCATCAGCAGGCTGATTTATCTAAGTATGCAACTCTTGATCAACTCAGAAATGAAATTGATGATTTATTAAATCTCGCAAGTGTGGATCAAAATGAAGTAGTTGTTTTTCAGGATAATCAAGGACGATTAAAAACGAGTAATATACAACTATCAGATGTTCTTATAAGAATTCCAACTGCAGTCACTGATAATATAGTTATTTTTGCCGATCAAGGTAAAATACAAGATTCTGGTACATCACTCAGTAATTATATTAAGAAATCCGGCGATGTATTTACCGGAGATATTAATATGAATCAGAATAAAATTACAGATCTTGGAAATCCAACCGCAGATGCAGACGCCGCAACAAAGAAATATGTCGACGATCAAGAATCTAAGTACGTATTGACCAACGGCGGTATAATGCGTGCATTTCTCGACATGAATAATAATGGCATTAATAATCTTAGAACACCAGAATATAATTTTGATGCTGCGACGAAGAAATACGTTGATGATAAGGAAATTCCGATCGGGAATGAAATAACCACATTAAAACTAATTATGATAATCTTGCAGAAACTCTTACTAAACATATAGAACTGTTCTTAAATTTTCGTAGAAATGTAAACAAACCCATTAAAGATTTTTTTGGTGATTCACCAACCGTTGACATAAAACTAGCCGACATTAACACGAAACTCAATGATATTGCCAGTGGAATACCTAATATTGTTCAAAAAACTAATCTGATTAAAATTCCACACGGACAAATTAAAAATATCGTATACACAGTAGCATCAGGACAATCAACATGGACACCACAAAATAATACTATCAAATATACCGCAGAAGTTACTGGTATTTACAGGCTGTCCGTATTTAGTGATGAAAGATTTGCTATAATTAACAGATATATATTGCGTCATTCAACTGATTCTCTCTCTGGAGTTGTATCTATATTGTTAAGAAAAGATGTTGAAGAAATATTTATACTGAGAATATATGATCAAACAATAACCTCAGAGCCTTATTGGTGGCATATGGAATTTGTGGCTGAAACACCGCAATTAATCACTTAATATAATAATAATGGATCAACCTCAGTCTCGCATTGACGTTCAACGTTACAGATGCAATCAAGTATGTGAGCGTCTCACTAAACTAAATAATTTTATCGACTATTATAACACGAAAATAAAAAAATACAAAAGACGTATAGTTGTTATTGATGTAGTTGTTTACTCGGTTTCTGCTGTTATTACTGGAACAGGATTATTATTATCAACATTGACGATGACAGCACCTACTATTATAACCATTATCGTTTCAGCATCAACGACTATTGCTGGAGTTCTCGGTATTATAACCAAAAAGATACATACTTGTACAAATGCTAAATTGCACGATTATATGATTAAATTACACACAGTGGCAGAGGCATGTTCTAAATTATCTTTATATATTTCTTCGTGTGTCAGTGATGGTGAAATATCTGATACTGAATTCGCGATGATGATGAAAACTTATGATGATGCTTTTAAAGTGATCGCAAATGATTTTAATGAATTAAATAACAACAATAATAATAATGACAGACAGGGAGTTACTTCAGCAGATCGTCACTAATACAACTCCGTCAAAAACTACTATGATATCATTAAGTTCGACTAATCCTGAGTTTAGTGTCAATTTTCCAACCGCAATTCCTGCAAAAGAAATAGCATTAGCACAATTGCGAGTTTATTATAGCTGGCCCAACATTAGATCAAAACCATTTGGTGGACTACAGCCAAATAATTCATTAATATTCGCTAATAAGAATAAGCCTGATGGAACTCCTGATTGGCAAATAGTTTCTATTCCAACGGGCAGTTATCAAATAGAACAGATTAATGATGAGTTTCAGCGCAGAATTAAATCTATTACAGGAAAAGAATCAAAAATAGCAATTACTGTCTACGAACCAACACTATCTGCGGTTATTGAAATAAATTCTCCTGATTACTCCGTAGATATTTATCAAAGTTCGATCAGATCAGTATTAGGTTGGCCTGAACATCCACCGGTTTATCAAGACCACCAGAACCACAGAGATCTGATTTTGTCATAGATGTTAAAAAATTTATAAAACCTCCAGAATATCGAACAGAAAAAAATGCTTACCCATGGCGACGATATTTTGGTGATGGAGTTATACATTATATAGATAAAACAGAAACCCATTTTACAAAAATAGTTGATGGTAAAAAAGGTAAAATAATAGTACTTGATGTTGATGAAATAAATTCATATGCTAGTACAATTAAGTCTGAACATGGACGTATACTTAATTATCTAAGAAATTTATTTTCCAGCATTAGCACTTCCTACAACGATGACTTAAAAAATCAAATAATTGAAGTAATACAACATTTGAATCAAGTTGCTTCAGACCTAGATTTCATGAATGATATTATTGTTAACAGAGAAAAAAAATTAGTGAACATAACAGCAGATAGACGGTATAAAGAGTTATATATAGTTGATGAAGACGGTCCACCTCGAGGTGTTAGACTAAATCTTCTGTTCACAATAATATTTCTAAAACATTTCGGAATTACGCGAGAACAACTATCAACATTTATAATTCCTGGATTTAATTCTAAAGAGCTAAAGAAATCAGTTAATGATCTTATTGATGAACAATTTAAAAGAATATGTGATTCATGGAAAAAATTAATACCTACACCAACTATTCTTAAATATAATAATGATCCACACGGTGGAGGTCGCCATATCTCACCTGGTATTGTAAATATAACAACAACAATTGCAGTCAATCTGGTATGTGACGTAATTGGTGATAGTTATCAAGTAGATCTTTCAAAATCTAATCACCGCAGTGGCACTGCGGAACAGGGGTATATACTATATTCATTTAGCCCTAAAGACCCCCCCGGTTGGTTAATTGTGTCTGAACCAATTAACCCCGTGTACCTGCGAGTTCATAATCCATTTCTGACAAGAATAAATTTCAAACTCACTGACCAGGCAGGAAACATTTTGGATCTAAGACAAGAGTCTCTTAATATTAATTTGTATATACGCTCTTAGAACGTCTGATTAAATATTTCCTAATATAATAAGGGAAAAAATAATCTGATTCATGAAATAGTTACAGATTTCTTTATCTGATGGGTTTATGGGACTACATTTTTTTAAATAATTATTCAGAGACTGATATTTTTTATTTTAAAGAAATAATTATTATATAATGAACCAAGAAAACATTAATGATATTATTTCTGCTATTAAAAAATTAAAACATAACAGAATAAATCTATCTGATAATCTCGATCCTGAAAAAATATTATGCGATTATGAAATATTAAAACAAAGAAAAACTGACAATAAATATACATTACCATCTAATTATAAATTTGTAAAATCAATTTATCAGTCTATGTTAGAATCCTTGGCGATGGTAAATGAAAAACAGGTAAAGCTATTTGCGCCTCTTGCACGTTCGATCGAAAATGTCAGATCCGAACTGTCTCGTGAATACGAGAAAAAGAAGATCGTGGATAATCGTATAATGCAATTAAGAAAAATTATGTTATTTGATTCTGTCAAAAGTGAGAGTGACATTGAGGGCAGCGACTGTGAAGGTAAAATATAGAGTCAAAAACTATATACAATTTATTTATTAGGAAGACAGAGTTAGATATATTCAAATATTATCGGCTGATCATATTTGAATGAATATGCTGATCTAGTAATATTATTTGCGACATCATATACTGATCGTGAATTTATACCAAAATGTTTTGCAGCCGCATTCATTGAAGGAAACGTTATTTCCTGTCCTGTCTGTATATTTATGGATTTAATAGCTCTCTTTCCGAATAATTTACATTTTCCAGTATTTCCACGTATATTATTCTGACTAGATGTAATAGTCTGCAGGTTAGATAATTGATTATTTTTGGGATTTCCATCAATGTGATCAACTACAAATCCATTTTCGATGACCCCGTAAAAACATTCAAATACGAATCTACTTGATAAGTATCTTTTTTCTCTATTAATCGTAAATCTAAAATAACCTTTATTATGAACAGTACCGACTGGTTTTTTCAATCTACAGTTTCTGATCACACCATCTCGGGATGCTTCATAATTTGTATATACTGGATGTTTCACAAATTCGTATTTATTACGAAATGCTTTTTTTCTTAATTCTCTTATAATATTGTTGTCGATCATTTCATCATAAGTCTGATTTGTCTGAGTCATTTTATATAATAATATTATTTGTCTAAATCATTATTTTGAAATCTGACCAGATAATCTTCTACGGTTTGTATAGGAGATTTACCTGGCGATGTATTATTTTTTTTGTCATAATATCGTTTTAATTCCCTGTATTTTTTTCCGCCACATTTTAGACACAATTGAGTTTTTCCTCTGACTCCAACACCGCATTGAATACACGGTATTGGTCCTGTACTTCCATTTTTGATACTCTGTGTATGATATCCGCAGTATTTGTTCACGCACGGTTTATTACAAAGAGAAGTATATCCAATTCTGAGCCAAACACATTTGTTCTTTGTTTCAATCATTATATATATACTAAAATTTTAATTTAAATACTTGTCTTAATTATATGGAGGAATTATCGGCAATTGAACCTCAGATATCCAGATTTGATCTTGACAGACTATCAGAATATAAATTTAGTACTTTGATGCAAGATCTGGCATTAACGGATGAGGATATAATCGAACGTATTCGTGAAGCAAAAAATGAATTTCGTGACGATGGTGCTGCTCATGTATGGTCAACATTCAGAGTCGGAAATGTTACTAATATGATGAATGACAAACGAGGAAAAATAATTATTAATCACCTTGATGATCAAAAATATTTTATTTTAATAAAATTTATTGTAAATACAAAAGAAGATATTTGGATTATTCGTGACAAACGCGATCCAGTACACATACAATCAGGAAATAATATTGTTCTCTTAAATAATAAATCTAAGCCCGGAATACTAACAGGTGTTGACAAATTATATTATATACAGAGTTATCCAGCAACTGCAGTTGTATATGGAATATTTCCGTTGAATAATAAACCTGATGTCGGGGATCTAAAACCTATGAAATTGTCAGAATCAAGAATAAACTGTGTAGCTGAACGAGTTACAGAACATTTTACAAATGCGATACGTGGTAATGGTTTAACAGATTTACGACGTAAAAAAATAAATACTTGGGCAGAATCAGTTAAAGATACCGGAGCGTCTATCAAAGATGTCGCTGAACTAGAAAAGAAATTAAATTCCCAATAACAGTAAAAACGCTGACAGGAGAGATTTTATATAAATCGAAATATGAATCAAGAGGAGCTCCAATAGATATTATTGATCACAATTCGCACGCATGGACCTCAGCAGTAACAATATTTCCACGAGATAGAGCGGTTAAATTTTATGATGGTCATATATTTGATTTTATCAGAAATATCAGTAAAAGTGATCCTGTGTCTGTTTGGTTATTTCAGAGTTCGGAATATGATCATTACGATCAGTTTGTACGGCCTAATGGTGACATTTACCGTATAGAATCTCTTAATGTAGAAATGGAAAATCTTACGCTGAAATATACTTCAGACGATGTCAAAATTAGACAATTATTAAATAATTGTTTTACAGTTCCATCCGTAGCAGCTCATTTTGCTCAGGAGAAAAATTTATGGAAACCAACACGATCGGAATTTCTTGAGGATATTCATAAAAGTTGCGTAGAATATGGACACGGAGGATTATGGAATACTAAATACAACTATAGTGACGTTATATCCGTCGATATGGTAGCATGTTATCCTGGAAGTTTTCTTGGATACGGAGAATGTTCTAAATACTTTAAGAGATTCGGACATCCATCACACGAAATGACCAGGGTTGCAATAAACGGACATTTACCAGATTTTGATTTAACCGGATTTGCTCATGTAGAATCATTCGAATTTGCAGAAAATCTCCATCCGATTACTTATATTTGGTTTGGAAGACATTTTTCAGAGCGATGTTGGGTTCCAATAGTACTATTGCGATATATGCTTGATGTTGGAATTTTAATATCTTTACAGGTGAGTGAGGCCATTATATCATATAGTCCACAGAAACAAATTTGGTTACCAGAACCAAATAGATTTAATATTGATGATGTCAGGAAAGAATTCCCTAATCTTAATGAAGATGATATTATTAAAATTACTAATAATATACGTAAATGCAGAGACGAGCATGATGAAAAACTTGCAAAAGATCTTGGTAGAAGGATAATTGGTAAATTTACTCAAGGAGGAGCCTATGATCATAAAAGACACTGTACAAGATTAATTATGGACGATGCTGAACTCGATTTTATAATTGCTGATACAACAGAAAAAAACATATTTATAAATCGGAGTAATGCTTATTTGTCAGACGGAACCAAACTAGGTACAATTGTGAGTTATCTTGATGGTGACTCACCACAATTTACTCATTTAAGATCTTCTATGTTGGCATATGTTTCTATAAATCTACTGTCTATGATAAATAAATTTTCTCGTGATGCTGTCAGAGTCGCAACGGATTCGTTTTATATAAATAAAAAATATACGGATTTATTAAAACCACTACTTGGTAATGGTGAATGGGGATCATGGAGAATAAAACAAGAAAATATATTTAGTTATTCTGAATCTGCCGACGTTGAAATTAAGGAAATATATCACAAAAATAATAAACTATCAAAATCATCAGCACCATCTGTATATGATCCTATATCTAGACATAAAACTGTTTATCTTAATGGATGCGGTGGTTCAGGTAAAACAACTCGTGTGATTAAATTATTCATGAATAATAATTCGGATATAATTGTTTTGACACCGACACATAAATTAGCCAGAGAAATAAAAGAACGAGGAGTAAAATCGTGTACTTATCATAGTTTCTTTAGATGGTGTGGAGACACATGGACTCCCGAACGAATGGGTGAAAAATATATACCTAAATATTATATATGGGACGAGATATGCACGGTGCCGTTAGAAATATTAAAAACATTTCTTGAATGGTTATTGACGAAAAATACTGCTATAATAATGTGTGGTGATCATGGTCAACCACCACCCTTTGTTGGACAGTCTCCACATGAATGGCTGAAGAATAATGTAAATTATTATGAAGAAATAAATGATGACCATAGAGCTATTGATGACCCGCTGAAGGAATTTAAAAGACTAATCAGACTACAACCAGACAGAGTACAATGTGAAATAATGCGCGGAGTAATTCCAGAGACTTCTATGAGTGATTTTCTAAATTTATGGAATCCCACTGATTTAATAGTTGCAAGTAGAAAGATAGTTCGTGATGAACTACAGAATAAATTATTTATGTTACATAAAGAAAAGTTTTCAGATCTACCTGTACCTTTGTGTATCGCCCAGCAGATACTCGACGACAGAATATTGATGTTGAAATTCCTGGTGGAGACACTGAAAATATCCGAGTACAAAATCTTGTCTTGAATGATATTGTTTTAGTCGATATTAATGTCGTTGAGAATGCGCTGAATATGAATAAATCACCGTGGACATTAGGATATGCTATAACTATTCACTCATCACAGGGTTAACTATTTCTGATACAAATATTTGGATTATAGATGATCGGATCGAATGGTCGAATTTAGTCTATCTCGCAGTTTCTAGAGTCAGAAGAATATCTCAACTACATAGGGTTATTATTAATTTCATAGAAAATAATGATCAGACTGTTAATGATGACGTAATAAGAAAAAAATTATCTGGTTATAAGCAGTGTGACAAAAAAAATAATCGTGATTTTGATATTAATGTTGAATTTATTATAAAACTAAAACAACTACAGAATAATAATTGCGCAAGTTGCAATTGTAATATGTTGTAGCAATATTCGAATAATAATCCAAGACAATTTACCGTAGATAGAATTAATAGTGATCTTGGTCATACACGTGATAATGTGATGCTGACCTGTCTCGAGTGTAATCGACGTCGGGGCGCTGCACGCCCTGGTTCTGGTTATGTAATTGTATGTGGTGGTAATTGTGTGTCTTCAGGGATTACCTGTAATTGTTCACGTACAAATCCACGTTGAGGGGCTCTCGAATCTAATATGTAGATTGGAGGTCTACCAGTAGATCTAACTACACTAGAAATTGTATGTGTAGTCACGCTCCAGATAGGATCAGTTGCTCTTTTTTTACCACCTTCAAGTTCGCCAGGTTCGTATAAATATCTTACAGTTACATTACCTAATACTGGTTGAGGTTGATGTCTGTCATCGCTACGGGGTATATATTTTTTTGTGATCGCAATAGAAGGTTTCATGGAAGTTGAACGAGTAATTTCATTATTTAGTGCAGCTATCACACTTGGTAACCTTGCAACCCATTCACGAGATCGCTCACCAGGATTTAAAGTTAGTAGATATTTCTTTTGCATATTGGTATCCAAATAACCGCTCGGCAAGTGTTCGATTAAATCGTTCAACAATTGCCTGATCACGATGAATTTCAGTATGTCCTCGTCTAATTTTAACGTTATGTTTCTTCATTAACGATAATACTACTCCAAGAAATTCTTTGCCAGGATCAACCTGTAATAACTGTGGCCATCGCAAAGGTCCTCGCTGATAAATTCGTTCAAACGCAGATGAAACTTCAGACGCTGTCTTTGTTGATAATGGTTCAGCTTCTTTATATCTACTTGCAACGTCAACGACAGTTAATGCGTATTTGTATGTGCGTGACTGACGTTTACCAATTTTAATGGTATCGTGTGGTAAAAATAAAATATCTGCTTGATGAACCTCATTAGGGACGCTGACATCAAAATGTGCATATTGAATATTTTTAGGTGGTGGTAGATAAATTTGCCATATTGCCTGTCGTGCTAACCACGCTGCAGCAACAGAACGTGAAACTTTTGCTGCTTCAGATAATTTAGTAATAGCTGATTTACCTCTCCAATATCCTCTTGGGCTATAATAAATGGATTCCATTATAATATTTATATAATTAATTACCAGCCCTTAGCATTATTTTACCTTTCATGGCAGATTTTACTAGAAAAGTAGCTAATTTATCTCTGACAGATTTATTAGGTATAGAATTTAATGCATGAATCAATTTTACATCTGCGAGATGCCTTTGTTGTAAATCTTTACTTTTATACGCAACATCATGAACATGACACGCTTGATCAATCTTATTTACTGGATACTCTCCTGGTCTTGGTTGATCTTGATCATCAAGTCGGATGTCAAGTCGGGTTCCAGGACCACAATAATTATATCCTGGTAAGTGTTTCTCACCGGCATATTTAGCCCACGGAGTTCCTGGTAATTTTCCTAATAAAGCGGCTATATCTCCACCTGTCTTTGTACCTGACTTTGTCAGGGAATCAGACATGGAGATAAATTTATATTTTTTCGTGCCGCATTTTACACATTTACCTGTTAATGCACGTCGTTTATTTTTTGTTATTATTGTTGTCAGTCCAGTAGTGGGTGTAGATAATCTACATCGAACACAATATAGACTCATATTATTAATAATATGGATATAATTGATTTTTCGGCGACACGAAAACAGGAGCCAGTGAAGCATCATCCAGCATTACCAAATTCGATAAGAATGATTATAATAGGTCCATCTGGATCGGGTAAAACACAACTATTATTAAATTTAATAATGCGATGGTTAAAATGGAGTAAATTGTATTTAGTAGCACCATCCGTAGATGATCAACACTGTTACAAAGTACTTAAAGATTTTAATGAAAATGCAAAATTGCTGAATGAAGATGGTGATGATGTTGTTGACTTTATTACCGATATTGATGAGGCTCCATCTGTAGATGACCTAGATGGATTTATTAATAATTTAGTGGTGTACGATGACGTTATGTTGGACAGACAAACAAATCCACCTAGAATATTTTCTCGAGGTCGTCACAAAAATACTGACGTGATTTATGTTACACAACGATATACACAGATACCTAAAGTGATCAGAGATAACTGCAATATTTTTGTTGTGTTTAATGGAGTAGATAATTATACTCTACAGAATATTTATTATACTTGGTGTTCAGGGGACATGGACATGATTAAGTTTAAAAGCTTCTTTTCAAAAGCACAATCTGCTCCGTTCGGATTTATAACAATAAATCTTCATGACCCAAGATCCAGATATCGTATAGGTCTGGATAAAATCTTTGGTTAATCTGTGATTAACTCTGCTCCTCCTCTGCTAGATAATTATTTCCCCTTTCTATGTATGTCTGTATGTATGCATGTTTGTCTGTATTTTAATTTATCAAAAATAATCAGTAGATCCTAGCGGTTACCCTTCAATGGAGCCCCTCGATAGCCTGTGTGACTTTCATGGGGTCCTTACATTGTCGTCTCTCTTATGACGTATTATGCGGCACGCCCATGTTCTGTTTCTTTTGGCTAACACCCTTTCTGGATGTTTATTTGGGGGTTCTTCCATGGGGCAGAGAGCTCAAGGCATGCTACTGATTATTTTAGGGGGTAAATTTGCATAGACACACCTCCCGGCGAATTTCTAATCGACGAAAGCGAAATATTAGCAATTCAGAAGGCTGTCTAGGCATTGCGATTTCGATAAAACCCCCACGAAACCCCGGGGTAGAATTCCAAAATAGAATCCGACCACGAGATACGTGGTGGTTTATCGAAATCTCAGGAGATGCCTCCCCCCCTACTTATTAAAAGACGTGGGCGACCCGGGGACCCGAACCCATCTCGGCGAGATCTGGGGTCGAACCGCAAACATCAGTATTAAAGTTTCCAGCAACTTTAACATTGAGCTAACGAACTCGACTACGGATATACGTTTTAGAAATTATTATATGTGATTATTGTGCAATAGCATTTGATATCTGATTTTACAAATAAATAAATATTTATAATTTTATTAAGATATTTTGCCATTATATATATGAACCGATTAAAATGTATTATATTTAAAATTAAAACACGGAAATAAACTGCACACAAATACCTATCTCGGGGAGATATCCGCGGCGATAAACACAGCTATTGTTTGAACTACCACACACGTCCTTGAAAAATCGGTACGCATACCTATCTCAGTACATGTAAGCAGCAGGAAGGGTGAATGACCACATGTGTGTGTAAGATAACAGCAGACAAGAAGGGGGGGGGGGATATGCACGATATGGCAGTCGAACCTTACACATTTGTCTTAATCATAATGCAAAATTTGCTCGAAAACCAAGTTATAGGGTCCACCGCAGCAAGGGGGGGGGGTGGACAGACATTTGGTAATGAATATGTTTGCCTGATGATTAAGACAAATGATTTCGCGGTACGGCAGTCGAACAGACCACTTGCCTCAATTATCACTAAAATTTGTCTTAATTATAATAGTGGTCTGCTCACCCTTCCTGCTGCTGCGTTGCATAGACAAAATTAGCAGCGCAGGACTTTTAGTTGAATATTATAAATTTTTAAAAATTGAGTTGGAGTAAGGATGAGATGAATATTGTTAAATAAAAATTTATCAGTTGAGTTATATAAATCAGTTATTAGTGCCAAATAGATATGCAGTGAAGAAATGCGTGTTTTGTTTTTTTAATCTTTTTACAAGTTTTGATAGATCTATTCCAACTAAAATCACAGCTATACGTAGCTTTTTACTCAGAAGTGCAATATTATATTTATGATATGTAACAGCATAAATTACTGACATACAAGAGAAGAAATAGTGTACATGCTTGAAATTAAAAACAACAACAACAAAAAATGCCTAATGGTAAAATCAAAGGTATTGTTGTTTTTCCAAGATGGGTCCAAAATGTTAAAGAGGTTAAATTTCACTGTAAGCAACTCATAATTTTTCTTTCGAACGAACGTCCGGTGTTGTTTTTGTTTGTTTACCTGTTTGTTTGTTTGTTTGTTTGTTGTTGTTGTTAGAATTGTGGTGGGCAGAGGGGATGCATATTCTAGCTTTGTATGTACACCTATCGTTTTGTACATATTTCTGCTATGAATGTAAAGCCTTTAGGCACCCTAGCTTTTAACCATTATAAACTATATATCTATATCCATATATTTATATTTATATGTATATTTAATTTAATTGTTTGATTGTTAGTTTTAAATTTTTTAATTCCATTACATGCTTTTGCATTGTAACATTGTTTACTGGATTTGACATTGTTCAGTTCTGTTTGACCTGTCTGATATTTTTTTTAAATTTTTTTATTTCATTGATATAAACAACTAATAATAGAAACAGTGTATCTAGTTGATGACCTTGTTCCAAAATCAGTGACAGTTTTGGTAAACAACTTTTAAATTATTTTTTTTATATCTTTCTCAGAGTAAGAATCATTAAGTTGAGTCAAGGTCATACCTGGACTAAGTGATATTAAGCATATGTAAATTGGTAACAAACTTCTATTTTTTTTCTAGAAGAATGAACTTTTGACCCTCGTCCGGGAATCTGTTTTGCGTCTTAATTAGTCGTATAACTGATGTTTTGATAGAGGTTTGACGAATTTGGCTTAAAACACTTGACACGTTAAGTTGTATTATGTTGTGACCAGTTTGGGTTGAATTTTATTTTCTTCAAGTTATAGAATTCAAGGGATTCTTTTCCCTGGAAATACAAAAGTGCTCTGACAAAATTCTTGGATAAACACATTTATTGGAATTTATACTGAATTTAAAACTTGAATAATATCTTCTGTGATTCAACAAGAGACTGTTGACACATCTGCACTTCGTAGGATATTACAGACGTCATAGCCTTCAGTTTTGGATTTCATCGAGACTCGAACTCACTTTCGATCAGGACCTTTTATTACTAGGACTTCTATTTTTTATTCTTGGATAATATTGGATTTAATTCGCAAAACCGTAAGTTCTTTTTTCTCATTTTTCATTTTGTATTCTAGGGAAATAAATTTTTTGTTAAATTTTACAAAGCTTGTTATCTTCACCCTTTTCTGTTACTTAATTTAAGAGCATAGACTGGTAACAATATATATATATATATATATATATATATATATATATACATATATATATATATATATATATATATATACTATTTCTATATATATATATATATATATATATATATATATATATAGTTTCACTTTAAGAAGTGACCCCTGAATTTACTTGTTTAACTAAAGTAAAACATAAAATACATAAATATTTTAGAAGTTCAACCTTTAGTTACCTTTAAAGTAGTACAATTTTTTATAGAAAATTATTGGTGAAATATTTTGTCATATTTTTTCATTCATTTACTTTCATATGTATATATTAGAGAAATATTTCGCAAGGTGAAGTGAAAATATTGTATTGTCATGAGTGAAGTATATCCGAATTTTTTCCTTTAATCAACACAAAAACTTTTGTTGTTATGTATTTTTTAAGACAAAAACCGTCGACTTTTATGGATCGTTTTCCAAGTATCTGCCAGTGCTGTTAACGTCTGCAAAAAGAAATTTCAAAGTTTAACAATAGGTTCTGACAGTGATGATTTGCAGATACATTTCGTACATATAAGGAGTGTAATTAAACTTCAAGTAACGATTCAAACTGAGTAATTAAACTTGAAGTAACGATTCTAACTCTGTAAGTAAATTTCAAATAACGATTCTGTGTAATTAAACTTCATGTAACTATTCTAACTGTGTAACTAAACTTCATGTAATGATTCTGTGTAATTAAACTTCATGTAACGATTCTAACTATGTAATTAAACTGCGTGAAAAGATTCTAAATGTGTAATTAAACTAGTTTTAGTATTCTATTTTATTCAGAATTTTATCATTCAGGTACTTACCATTTTGTTGTGGAGTGATAGGTGACAACGAATAACGCAATGTCGAATACAAAGCCATTAACTGTTCGTTCGGAGGAGGTGGGGGTGCAGGCGAGTAGAAGTGTGAGTGTGTCTAGGGATATACGGTACACAACATTACGCCATAGGGTTACATGGGTGGGCCACCTGAGGAACAAGTGGAAATCCTATATTAAAATTCTCCACAGGTTTAATATGGAGATTTTGTTATGTGTACAAAAGTGTTTATGGGAACAAGGGAAAATGTAATGTTAAAATCGTTACCGTCAAAAGAGTCCGAACTTAATGGGAACAAGGGAAAATGTAATGTTAAAATCGTTACCGTCAAAAGAGACCAAACTTAATGGGGGCAAGGGAAAATGTAATGTTAAAAATCTTATATACAGTCCAACACGTACCTTTACATTCAACCTACCACACATACTATCCAAACCCTTGTACAATCCTGCAACCGTTTTTATTATAATCCAAACCAAACACACAAACACACACACATTCCTACTATCCATCCAGCTCCCTCTTTCTGATTACAATCGAAACACACACACCTACAATCCAGCAACCTAGTTTTGATTGCAATCCAACACACGCCCTTGTATCCACCACTCAGTTTTTGATTAAAACACACACACACACACACACACACACACACACACACACACACACACACACACACACACACACGCAACTGTCTATTGATTACTATCCAAACACACAAGAGGTGGTAGGATGAGCAAGCGCATGGGAAGTTGTCCTTGGAAAATTAATTATCTTCGAACTTGGATCGTAGTTCAGATGCATTAATGAAGGTTTTCACTCTCACTCGTCTTAATGGATACTTGGATGTCGTTGAGCTCAAAGTCTGAGTGATGTCTTTTCCTCCATTAGGTGAGACTTCCACACGGCACACCAAAATCCGGCTTCTTTAATGATGGTTTTGTACTGGTCAGAATTAGCCATCAAATGGGATACGGTACTATATCGATTCAGTCTCCGTCATACATCCGCTCCATCTAACAAAATTCTTGTCTTGTAACCATGTCTCGATGCAAACAATCCATCATTAATAAACTGCGTTCTTATTATTATCTATCTATGGTCCTTAAATCCAACATTGTGAGGATCGTCACTTTTTGTCAACTCTGTGTCGCTGAGGACATCCAATGTGTCAGATTTCTACATTACGGAAGAATACCATGTGTGTTGTTGGCTTCCAGATACGCTCGGTATGGGTAAGTATCCTTGCTGCCGCCCACTAGTTCGTTATTCAAGCACAAATCAACTTCGTTTAAGAACGAATGCGCGAAATAGTTGACGGGATATCCACGGGAGATCTGTTGTTCACCTTGAGAACTTTGACTTTCAGGTACAAGTGACTGTTGTTCAAATCAATGAAATTGTCGGTTTCTTCTTTGATTTTATATTCGATTGAAGCTAAAGTCAAAGACGGCACAGAATGAAATTCTACCGATTGGGGTTCTTGCTGCGTTATCATCGTTGGTGGCATGGCAAACAGAGCTCTGACTTGGAACATTCGCAAGACACTCGGTACATCAAAAACTTTATTATTTGTTAGTTGTAAAAACTGTTAAATTCTCTCACGGATGTTCTTCTTCTTAACTTCTTCTTTTTTGTGCTCGAGTCATGGTGTTTGAAAAGTTATTCGACGTCTCTATCTATCTTGTCCTTGCTGTGGCGTAGAGTAGGAACTGATGTCATAGTCAGAAGCGATAAGTGGATTGATACGATTGTCTTGGTGACATAAAAGGTCTTTTCCAGTTTGAAGCAACTCATTTGTTTCTTGCTTTCATGAAGGCCTCCTTATGACTTGTTGGTCGATGAGTACCTTTTGGAGAAATTATTTTCTTTAAGTCAAGGCTACATCATGCAATCCTCGATTGGGTTTCAAGATGGGTACTACCGTATGAAAGGCTGATTCTCACATAAATCCTAAACCATGTCCTCGTTGTCTGGCGACTCTTTAGTACACAGGATACATCTGTTTTTAAAATTCACTGGGAAATCATTTTCGAAAATGTAGTTTCACGTTGACGTTTCCTTTCGAGTATACAATATTTTGTCCAATATCTCCTGTTTTACTAATATTGACATTGTCAAAATACAATTGACTGACGGGAAAATAATGACGATGTAACATTTCTCAGTAAGCGTGATTCGTGTTTCTTCCTTCATCGTAATCATTTATGGCAGAGTCCACTTTTCAAGGAACAGTTGTCAGCCTCAGAGCAGTTGTGTTCCCTACGTCATGTATGCTCGACGACATCAGAATACCTTAACATCAAATTCAGTACTTGGTTCAATGCGATAAGGAAGCGAAAATACTTGTAGAATTGGTCTCTTGTGAATCTCAATTGAATGCAGTGCTATGTTCGTATTTCAACTCAGAATAGCATACAAACTGGGAGAAAATATGATAGAACGTGTTTATCCATCGAAAAAAAATTATCACTTTGACGACCATGTGATATTTTATAGTACTCGATCAATATATTTCGATGCGCTTTTTCCAGTGCTATGCCACAATGATCATTGAAACAATATGAAGTCGTTTCTAGATTATAAACATTAAAATAAAATCCTGCAAGAATTCTTATTGAAATGGGGATTGACTGGTGATGGTGTTTTGGATTCATAATAAACAGGATCATTTTTGTCTAAGTGTTCATGAATTTGTTCCTTGAATATTTCGACGAAGAAAGACAAAAGTGGTTTGATCTCCAATCCCATTATTGACGTGAGTGGGATAAATGATTGGTATCAAAGCTCCTTAATAACGAACTTCGTGATCCAATTATATGGCTTGAAATCATTCGGCTGTGATACAACATAATGATTTGTTGGAAAACATTTATAGAATCGTAAATCGGTAATGTTAAATATCACTGACTATTCATAGTTCAACGGTTCTTGTCTTCGAAGAGTTACTCGTTGCCAAAGAAAAATCATTTTTTCAATGTCCCAAAGAGGGCTGCTACTGTAATTCGAAGGCTAGCATTGTTGTTGTTGTTGCTACTGTCAGTAATATATTTCAACGACCGACTGGGAAGAAGTAAAGCAAAGCAGCTGCTTGGTAAATTTGGCCATAATTGTTTGCAGTCACTGTTCTAATAATACAATACACCACAAAAGATCTGGCACAAAATGACGATTCGATTTTTTGAAACAGGACTACACACCAAACACACAGAGGTTTCGTTTGTAGTTACTGCACAGAAGAACTCTGAGAAGCAGAGGTGCAGCAACATTTATCGGTAAGATGGTCGCCTTTCCTTTTCATATTCGATGACATCTGAAGCGCCAATCCGAGAATCAAAACTAGGTGGATATCCTTTCCAAAGTACGTTAATTTCTAATTACCGGCTTTTGCCCACTTCACGTTTTCATCGATCGAAATGCTTTCGATATCGTACACCTCGTAGTCATTCTTGGTCATTCGTTGTAGCTCAGGCAAGTAAGAATTTTCTTTTAACACTTCTCAGTTCGTATTATCCAATTTACAGATTTGTTTTACCAATGCGAACCAAATCTCGTATGTTTATTTTTTTACTCATTAATGCATCATATATTTAAAATTATCTCGTTATATAAAGACAATATACCAACAAGCATACGTATATGCTATCACACAAAAGGGGTAATTATAATGGGTGATTTTGCTTATGCTTCAGTTGGCGGTCGTTTGAGTATTATGTCTTTTCCAATTGATCTAAGTGGATATGGAACGTTTGTATAAGTCTACGTCTTTCACAAAATACTTAACCTTGAAACCTACCCTTTAGCACTACTACCCTTCCCAGTTTTACAGATACAAGAAAAGTCTTTTTCTTAATTGTACTGGCACTACATGTATGATGCGTAACGTCTTTTCTCTCCATCCTGTTTAATGTCCATATAAGACTGTGATACTCGTGTGATACTTTGTCTGTGTCAGTCTTTTGTTCGGCATAACAATAAATTCTATCAAAAGCAATATTATCATCCAAAAATGTAAAATTAAAATTAATGAAATCTGGAAAAAAAATTTGGAAACGAAAATTAAAAATGGTAAATTGGTAATGACATTCGTAAAATGAAAATTTAGAAAATGAAATTTGTACAACTAAATTTGTTAATGATTTTTGAAAATGATAAACTGGAAAGGAAATTTGAAAACCACATATGTCAAAGAGGAAAATTGAAAACAATAACGTTGAAACTGAAAATTATCAAATCAAATGAAATTAGACAATCAAATATACCCAAAAATTAAAATACATATTTGTAAAAAAATAAAAACTAATCTGGAAATGAAAATTGGTTATGAAAACAATTAAAATACAAATTAGAAAACACATCTGAAAAAGAAGATATAAAATGAAATTTAGCAAGAATGAAATTTAGGTAGTTAAATCCAGATATGAAAATTATAAATGATACATTGTAATTGAAGAACCAAATTTCAAAATGATAATTGAAAATGCAAAAGGAAAATGAAGTTGAACATTGTTATTACTCTATGATCCTAAAGAAAGTAGCAGAAAAGAGCGAAAATCAACACGATCTGTAAAATTCAACACAAATTTATTTCTCTAAAATACAAAGTGAAATTGTGAAACATAATAACTTACGGTATTGCAAATTAAAGCCCAAATTATCCTAGAATTTCTAACACAAGTCCGAATGAATAAAGTTTAATGATATTAAAAAAAAAACAACAACAAAACATTAGCGTAGATGTGCCTGTGAGAGCTTGAATAATGATGATATGCCAACAATCTTTTGTTGAATCACACTAATAATATCCTTGTTTGAATTTCCCTATGAATTTAAGTCTCTATTTCCGAGAATATTATTTTAGATTAGCACTTCATCTTTCCAGTGAATAAAAAATTTAAATAGATTCCAGCCCAAATAAAACACTGGACACAACAATACAACTGATTTCTGCTTCAGGTGTTATTTCAGCAATAAATAATATTTCCAGTAAACAAGATTGTTTACTCTACATGACCTAGGACACAATTCGCATTTTCTAATAACAACTATTACCTAATGGAAAATTTAATTCCAGAAGGTTCGAAATGTTTACATGATGAAATCTTAGTTATAATTAGAATGATTATAAATGTGTAATAAAGAACATGGTAAACACTTTGACTCAGTTTAAGATAACAATCCTAATATTTATCCTTCGGTTGGAATAGGTAGACAAGTTTGTGTACAAAAATGTCACTGATTCTGGACAAGTCAGCTATACAGTTTTACATAACCTACAGCATATTATAAAATAAATAAAATTATAGAAGATAAATAATTAACGAACAATGCAGATTAAATATACATAACAAACACAATAAAATGAAACTGAAAATTAAAATTAAAACTACAGGTTTAAAAAAAGTAAAATGAAATTGAACACAAAATTTTAATATATGAAATCTAAAGAAACAAATCTGTGAATGAATATTAAAACTGAAAAATGGAAAATGAACAAATTTTTTAAAATGAAATTTGAGAAACAATAGTTTAAATTGAAAAGTTAAAAAAATTAACATGCATGAAAATTTAAATATATTAATGAAAATTGAATGCAAGAGCAAGAAACATAAAATATGTAATACGCATTATGAAATGGGAAAAAAAAATAGAAAACCAAATTTGAAATAAAAAGTTCAGCTTGAAACGATGAGAATTTGAAATAAAAATGTAAAATGAAAATAGAAAATTAAAATTAAAAACAAAAAGGTGGAATTTGAAACACTAACTTTAAAAACGGGAAATTTAAATGTGACCGACATGCAACCACTCCAAGCTTTTGACGCTAACAGATGTTGCCAATGTATCTAGTTTATAGTTTAGAATGACTAGATTTTTGCCAGTGATAAATATTTTATTACAATTGGGATGCAACGTTTGTAGTTTCATAAATATTAAGAAAGCCGTTTAATAGTAGGATATACATACACTCGGGCATGTGTGTAACATAGTTGTGCAATAACAAAAAGGTTCACGTTCGTGGGGTTTGAAAATTTACTCATTACGTTAAGAATAATTGCATCATCTGCGACATAAATGTTTTAACATCGCTATCTGAATGCTATAAATAGCTGATTAGTTTCAAATTGTTGAAATGGTCTTAAAACATCCCTGTAAATTGACTGTTCAGAGGAACATATTCAGAATCCACCTACTGAGCTGCGACTACTTTGTACAGATTCATAGACTGTTGAATCCATTGTATCTGACTACTTTGTACAGATTCATAGACTGTTGAATCCACTGTATCTGACTACTTTGTACAGATTCATAGACTGTTGAATCCACTGTATCTGACTACTTTGTACAGATTCATAGACTGTTGAATCCATTGTATCTGACTACTTTGTACAGATTCATAGACTGTTGAATCCATTGTATCTGAATGTCATCATAAGAAGACTGATTACTTTTAAAATGTACAAATAGTCAGACCTTGATCATCAGCAAAGACGTGCCATGCCAAGACGTCCATCATCAATGTTACACCCAATTCCATGGAAGAAAGTACATGACAGTGTTCAAGACTGGTTTTATCTTCAGTTACTGGTAGAATAACTGATTCCACAATACGAGAAGATTCCTTTGAATCTTGGGGGCCATGTCGTGTGTGTTTTGACATTCGCTTGCCAACAGATTAATTTGGCAAATTTATGAACAATACGGGCAAAGGTATCACAACGATTGGGACTTGAAGTGTCTAAATTTTCAGGAAGCAACTTTTTCGGCGGCTTGAATTTGAAAAAAAAATCTTCAGTAGTTATCGAACGACTTTCTTTCTTGGTTAATCTTGACTCCTTTTGTCCACTGGAGGTTGATAGTGTTGAATGTGGGTCATTCATGTCTTTATAAAATCTCAAGCGTGAACGTCTGCCAAATCTTCTTGTGGTGTGTTTGGTGGCAGAGAACAGCGTTGTCGCTTGGCTTTTGCAAATGTTTGATTGTCTCATGACATTCAATAACTCAACTTTATTTTCAGTAGATTACATCTTTCTTCTTATATAACTCATATAGTTCTCAATCTGTAAAGATGGAGGAGTCATAACATATTTCCTTCTGGTCAGATATTTACAGAAAGTCATTCGAAAATATAGTTCCAAGAAGATTTATGATTACTTCTCTCGAGTTGAATGTCAAGATACCTGCTTTATGTATCTCGAGATGAAAGTCAAGATAACTGCTTTATGTATCAGGTAAAAAAGGATAATGGGATCTGGATTGTCCTCATCGTCAAAGAAAACGTACATCTAAGGCATGAGGAAAGAGACACAAAAGTAAAGGTGCCTTTTTAATCAACGGCGGAAAAAGAGACACTGGCCTTCAGAGAGTCCCAAGAAAAAAGAAAACAAATATAAGGAGCATTCAGAAACAGAAACGGAACAAAAACCATTCCAGTAAAGAAATTTAAGTGTGGTGCCGGCCACTGTAAATAGCGTAAAGGTTTGTAATTTTGTAAACATATCTTTCACAATTTCTTGTTAATTTTGAATCTAACAATTTGTAAAAATCTGTATCAGTTTTTAAGACTCTGGATATTTTTAAATCTGAGCTAAATGCCGTATAATTTTGTTATTATTTTATTTGCTAAAGAAACTGTAAATTCTTAAATTTTCAAGTTATTTTGACAATTGGTAAAAACTATTTTTTTACAATTTTTAAGGGGAGGGTCTCCACTAAATGCTCTGCTGATTTAGAATTTCAGTATTAATTTTAGTCTCAACCATGTTTCAAATTCTATCAAGACACTTTTTCAGTCTCAGTTAAGTCCGTATTGAGTTCGGTAATTTAGTATTACTTTTAGCCTAGTCGCAATTTTTTGTAAATAATTTTTTCTTGTGTGTGTGTGTGTGTGTGTGTGTGTGTGTGTGTGTGTGTGTGATGTTGGATTTTTAACATACCTTTAATAATTCTGCAGTCATGTTGCTACAACGTCTGCAGTGTGGCACTTTATAGTGATGTCTAGCACTGAGGCATCTTGCCACATCATGTCCCACCCAAATACATTATCCTGACACCAGGCAGACCTGTCCTAGCACTAACCTCTTAATGCTGTGGACCAAGCTAGTACCAGTTTTATACGTTTTTGGTATGTCTCGGCCGGGGGTCGAACCCGCAAACTCCCACATCCGAGGCGGACGCTCTAACCACCCAGGCCACCGGAGCAGTCCTGAGTCTTTCCCGTCTTGGCCAAAGTCCGGTACAATTGTAGAATTTTAGCGCTACTTTTAGTATAGGCCATTGGATTGTGAATGCAGATCACAATTATTTTGCCGACATGGTCTCTACATTTATTTCTTAGTATTGAACTTTCCACTGTATTCAAATCCTATTAAGGCATATGCTAATCTAAAACAACTTCAAAGATAAACTCAAGGTGAAGTTCTTGTTATAGGATGTACGATATCTTTTTGTGAGGCAGGACTGCAACAAAGTACCCTGCAATGGATCACAGATTTCACTTCAGGATCATCATGAATGCCTCATTACTCACTGTGCACTGTCGCCGAAATATGAACATACAACCACACCATGATGCTCTAGTTCAGAAGTATATACAATTACCTTTAAATCAATACCAAGAATGCCTAAATCTAACTCTTGTATCACGATCAAAATGAGAGAGGAAACACTGCCCTAAATGTAGACTGGGACTACATTCGTGGTTACTGAACCATAAGTAATAATTTTGACCCGAGTCCATATAATCTTCTCAAGGCTTTGTGACTATTTTGTAATTGTTGTACTACTTTTAGTTTAAGCCAGTTTAATCTATTGTTCCAGGATTTGTCTAGTCCCTGATAAATTCTGGGACAGTGTCGTAATTTAGCATTATTTTCAATCACATCCATCTTGGTGTTACTATGATTTGGTTCTTTGATTGTAAACGTTTGAAGCATCAGTACTATATATGCAAAGTTACCAATAGCGCCAACATAATTTGAAGTGTAAGCACTGCTTTATATATAAGTCTCTTATATATGCCTATATATACCTAGGCAGCAGGTACCTAAGGGCCATCTGAGGACAGTCACTTTCAACAGTGTGAAGTTGCCGTTATGACCCCATCGTGCCAACTATATTTTAGACCCCGTAAAATGAGATCAGCCACTTCGAAATATGTCACAATTTACCATCAGTGTTAAATGTACGGACCATTTTGAGTCAGGATACTCCTTCTGGCCCACGAATGTAAACTTATGTGCAATTTTAAGATAGGATTTCCACGTTGTCAGTCAACTGGCCCGCTCATGTAATCCTGTCATGTAATGTTATGTCCTGTGTATTCCCATAGAGACCCTTGTAACCTCTCAGGTGGGCTGGGATTTTCTGTCAGAGAATATTATTTAAGAGCTAAACTTATGGATATAATAATTTCTTTTCTTCTACGAATGAAGGCAAGTTAATTTGCAGCTTGAAAAACAAGTATTTTGTGAGCTAAAACAATAAAGAGTAGATGAACTGCGTTTCTTTCGCCAGCATGTTTTTGCCGAAGATATCTGACTCTCTACCACAAACTTCTCTACAAAGTTATGTCACCTTTACGCATTTCCTGCATCTCAAAGTGTGCAACCTCCCGTTGTTAGGGTACGCGAACACGCATATATTACTGTAAAATGCTACCCGTACGCTTTCAAAACGGCGTCACACTCAGTTTGGACTGTAGTTGCTGCGATCGTATTTCTGCAACTGCTTTACTGTGGAAGACTGCCTAAATCATGGAAAAAGGGATTTTGTACTTGTAGAAATGGAGCATAGAGTTGACGATAATACAAGGTAGCACACGGCAGACGGGACGATATATATATATATATATATATATATATATATATATATATATATGACATCTTAGTCGCAGTAGTTAGTCTGGTATTTGCCCCCTCGTTTTGCTTAGAATTCAGTTTGTTATAAGAGAAGTAAGGTATGACCCAGTCAACGTGCTCGTGTGCTAAGGTCTGATGGAATCAGAAGATAAGTCAAAACAACTTTACGTCAGCACTATATTATGATAGGGTTTGAGATGTGAAGAGCTGATATTTGCAAGCCACGAGCGACACTGCGCAGCGCTCTCATTTCTCTGTGGTTATCTGCGATAAAGCTTCCTCAATTTTTTATGAATATTCATGAACAAATATACGTGAACAACAGGCCAACGAAATAATGTATCAAAGAAAGAGACATCTTTTTTGATCGATAAAAGATAAAGTTTGCACGAGACACTCATGACAAGCACACTCAGTTAACATGAAAGGTCACATTGTCAACATTCTGAGAAAGTTTACTCGACTTCATAAGATTCTGTTACACAGTTGAAAGCATGTTAATGAGAAACAAGGACATCTTATTAGAGGCAGCCATGGCTGAAAGAAGGGCATAGCAGATTTTCATGAGGCCTGGGGCGGGGAACTTAAAATCAGGTGTTTTCCATCACTCAATTGGACATGCTTTGTGGTTTGAATGGGTAAAATATTTTATAAACTGTCAAGCACGTCAGTTATGGTAACATATTCGGTCATTCCAAAGATGCCTTTCTTTTAAATCGGTGATATTTGTTATAAGCAGCCCATGGACACAACTGTGACTGAGATAAAGTTACAAGAGGGGTGCGCATACTGAAGAATAGAGCTAATCTTTTAAACTTCGGTTCAGGAGATTGGGGTTTTTTTTGCGTAAATACTGAACATTTTTCATTTTGTGGTACAAGAAAACCCCACGATCTATCTAATTCGTGGTTTCATCACTCGTTAAAATACACCATTTCGTAACCAAAGGATGAAATATATTCGGTATCAGTGTAAAAAAAGAAAATGTCCTCTATTGGTTGGCAAAAATTGAATTTTCATAAATAAACTGTCGCATCTGTCAAAAAGAAATAACTCATAACAGTATCCTTGCTGCTTTTTATGTAACTTTACAACTGATTCATAAATTCTTAACTTTGGGGTTCAAATGACATCGTACAATAATATATAAATAACAAAATAATAATAATAATAATAATAATAATAATAATGATAATAATAATAAATAATAATAAATAAATAAATAAGTAAATAAATAATTAAATAAAATACAATGGGTTTACATACTGTTACAATAATCTGGTCATACAGAACACATCACGTCCTTTTCAGAACTTCGATTTTCCTTAAGATTTTTTTTATACACTGATTCAAACTTGTTAGACCTTGATTATGTCATCAATATTCATTAAATGTTTGCCCATTTTACAGTTTCAATATTCATTAAATGTTTGCCCATTTTACAGTTTCAATATTTGTCCAATTTACTTCACAATTCAATTAACATGCTTTTTGCTATTCATTTAGATTATTTTCATATATCTGTCTCATGGCACTCTCTAGATCGTCCACCGGTTTTGATTCAGTAACGTCACTATTTAGTCAAGAAGCATCTCATTTCGTGTCATACCGGCATACAGATTAACTTAGTTTTCCAAACAATTTGGGAAATCACCCATTTACCGGATGAAAAATAAACGGCAAAGACTCGAACCCATTGTTAACCAGACTTTTATTTCCATGAAAAATGAATGGCAAAGAATCGATCCCATTGTTAACCCGATGTTCATTTGCATGAAATAAAATGATTTGCCTTTCCAGATAATAGTTTGTCAGCTAAGCTTACGATAAAAATGGAACCATTGTACGATTGACTGTGACACATCATACACAAATAAATGATGCTGTTTCACATGAGTGTTATGAACGGACACCAGTCCGACATAAAACAACTTCTTTAATTTCTAATAAAAATTCATATAATAAAACAAAACACTTTCATCACATCCAGATAAAAAAAAAATAAAATGTAATTTTACCTGTTTCCAGACATCTGCAGCATTTGTTCTCACAAGATGAAATATAATTGGTTCTAATATACACACTGTACTAGAATTTTAAAGTTTCGCCATTTGTCTAATAAAAAGAATAACTTAAGTTGAATATTGTTATTTTCTCTCTTTCCTCAGTAATGTTTTGATACTTTTAAAGTCTCTCCATTCATTAACGATTTAATTTTTGTCCATCATGAATCATTCCTTTTCATTATCCAACCAATACTGCAGATAATGCATATATAACACGATAGAAATCACGAATTAGATAACATTGTCTCAACTGGATAAACTAAAACAATTTATAATTATTTTGACACTTTGAATTATTCGATTTATCGTGATTATATGTTCCGCATTTTGTTTTAGACATAGTTAATAGTTCAAAATCAAATTTAATTTAATTTATAGTTCTTTTAGGTTCCTTTTATAAGGCATATCTTGGCAAAAAGCGAACATATTTTTTTCCTTTGAATAACTTGTTGGAAAGAACGCTAAGATTGACAATCTCTCTCTCTCTTTATATATATATATATATATATATATATATATATATATATATATATATATATATATATATATATATATATATATATATATATATAGAGAGAGAGTGCTGTCGGGCATTTCTGCGCACCTAAGGTTTCCGTCACCAATACTGAAGCAAAACGCATACCGAATTCGACCGATTGTAGAAAATAAAATACTGCAATGCTTTCGTGTTAAAAATTAAGCTATTATGTTGAAGAGAACCAACAATAAATAGGATGTAATGTGTTTACAACGTTTCGTTTATGGGAAAAAAATTACTTAAGAATTTAGAAACAGAACAGACTATACGCCGGGGAATTTCTTGAAAATCTGTTCTAGCGGCAAGTTCACATTTTGGATGGCAGACGATTTTGTACTTATGTGACAGCTTCTTGCAAAATTGAAAAATTGGATTAAAATGCAGTATTATTTTAAAGTATACATTTCCGTCTTTTATAAAACGTATTTGTTTTATGGTTCTAAAAGATACATAGTAAATAGGATTTTCTGAGTTAAAAGTTCAAGGTCATGGAGTGGGTCTTCATCGTGCTGACATTTAGAAATCACATTTTCATATGCAATTAGGGTAGAAATGTGAGATATTTTGCACACTTTATGAAAAAAGTCACTTTCCTTAATGAAAGGAAGACCGTTCTTTCTTGATACAAATTGGATTTTCGACCAAATTGGCCGGCATGGTGGTATATTGCTGTGGGAACGCGTGGTTCCCTTATTCCCTTACCTTTCTGCGCGTTCCTTTTTTGGCGTTCGATATTGTCCCCCCCCCCCCATCTATCTGATTATCATTTATTTAACACACGCACACACACTAAAGAAAGCATGGTAATCCCTCAGGAAACTATTTGATCCTGAGCTCATATATATATATATATATATATATATATATATATATATATATATATATATATATATATATATATATATATATATATATATATATATACCACATACATTAAAAATAACATGGCATTTAAAGTGTTGGTATAAAGCAATTTGATATACCAATACTGCTGGTATATCAAATTGTGATACGCCCATGGCGCAATAATACGCACATATAAACATTCTAGCGACCGTCTGCAGTTGATTCTAGATCAATGATGAATTTCCACACATTAATCATTAGTGACGTATGAAAATAACGATGGAAATTATTAATAATCGTCGTTTTCTAAATGAATTTAATATGGTACACATTTTCATCACAATCCTTTCTGCTTTCTGTTCCCCACCCCCTCTCAGTCATAACGGACAAACTACGCAGAAATGTGGAGTGAGAGAGAAAAGGAATTTGGGCTGGATTATAACCTTGAAATAGAAATTACACCAAGTAACCTACAAGAATATGGTTCGTTGTAACGATACGTGTGCACTTTCCTTGGGATTTATCTACAGTGTTTATCAATGGTACAAAGTTGCAAACAAAGACATTATACAGTAAATTCCTCGGTTACGTGGTACACAGACTGTGATGTATGTAATGTTTTGTTGATGTTTCTTAAACATACTATAATGCTCTAAAAATCGATTATTAGTAATTAAATATGAAAATGTCCAAAGGCCTGTTTCTCTCTCTCTCTCTCTCTCTCTCTCTCTCTCTCTCTCTCTCTCTCTCTCTCTCTCTCTCTCTCTCTCTCTCTCAATCAATCAATCAATCAATCAATCAATCTCTGGACCATCGTAGCAAGATACGGGCTAGTATCTATGAAATGACGAGCGTAGAGGATTTTTGTTTGTGTCATCCCACGATATCTCTGGACTTATGAATGATGGTAAAAGTTAAGTCAAACCGACCAAAGGGTGTGTGTGTGTGTGTGTGTGTGTGTGTGTGTTTGAGAGAGAGAGAGAGAGAGAGAGAGAGAGAGAGAGAGAGAGAGAGAGAGAGAGAGAGTGTATTGTTGGTGGTACTGATCCTAGAGCAGAATAATGACATAGATCAACTGTAAATGTATTAAAATATTTTAATTACCTCTTGCTGGTTCGTCATTTCGCTTAGCTCATATTCCCCATTAATTTCCATACGCCGGTACGTGAATGGCAGCGTTCATGTGAATGGCGTAGCTAACCATGTGTTTTTGTAGTGCTCTACTTTTATCATTAAAACCATCTTTCATGTTTATATCGTAAGTATGTATTATATTCATTTAATCCATGTGAAGAAAAATAGAAGCTAAAAAAGAAAACAATCAACTTTTCAATATGCAAGGTGATTGTGAATAGCTACAAATGGCATAGAAATACATTTTGCAGCGGACACACTTGGGGATATGAGGAGTTCATTCACTCGGGTAATACACAGGTGCCTGTTTTAAATCTGAACTCCGTTCAAAGTGCAAATATATGT
>JAECUM010015135.1:0-11255 GCA_016617855.1 Megalonaias nervosa | reverse complement strand
CTTACAACTAGGATAAGCTCTCAAAAGATCCTTTTTCCTAAAACATAACTTACATTATTAACCAATCCTGGCCAGCCAAACCCATATATACTCTATTTAATGTTCACCCATTTCCAGGCTGGTTCCCATTTTTCCATACCATTAGTACCGTGTGTTCTATATCCACCCTTGATTTTCTTGACAGCCCTAGGAATAGTAGTTCAATACATAAGTAAGCAATGTGCATAGTTCTGCTTGTCAAAGATTACATTAGTGAATATTAAATTATATTGCAAGTTCATTTTCACCTAAAGAGCAATGGTGCATTTCAGGCAACATTTAAATATTTGAGCTTTGCTTAAGAAAATCAGAAAAAAATATTAAAATAAAGCTGTCTAATAAGAGTCATCTTGTTTAATATCACCATTTATCTCTCTTGAATTTAATACTGAAATATATTACCAACCTTGTCATATTATGTAATTAAGGGGTTAAAGGTCAAGGTGACCATCTATATGTACATGTATTATTATAGAGAAAGAGATTTAAATGACACAAATTACCTAAATTCCACCCAGAAGATTTATAATTTAAAACTAAAGTAAGGTAGACATAAGTCCAAGCAGCAGAGAGGGTGAACAGACCACTCTTATAATTAAGCCAGAATCTGCTTCAATTATATACTGTTCGAGCAGACCCTCTTTTCTCTGTCTGCTTCAAAAATATCTCTTACACACATGTGGTCGCCCCTCCCTGCTGCTGTCGATTTGAAACCAATGATTTATTGACTTGAATAAACTCAAAAATAAACAGCAGCTATGACGTTCAGTCTACCATTCCACTGGGTCCCTTCTGCCGGTAAAGTCTTTTGCCAATAAGGTCCTAAGAGTCCCTTATTGAGGCCTTAAGCCCACAGGGCACTCTTTCATCGGTTATGACCTGTCTTATGGTCCACAGGCACCTTATTGAGACTTTTTGGTCCGGCGGGCATTCTTTCTGAATGTCCCTATGTGGGTACTTTCAGTGGTCACGACTTCACATCATCCTGCTGTTTATTTTA
This sequence comes from Megalonaias nervosa, assembly GCA_016617855.1. NCBI lineage: Eukaryota > Metazoa > Mollusca > Bivalvia > Unionida > Unionidae > Megalonaias > Megalonaias nervosa. Next base: position 10,216 of record JAECUM010015135.1, on the reverse strand, counting down.
GGACGCAAGCGCATAGACACCCACCCACCCCCACCCCCGCGAATTCCTAATGTGCGAAACGAAATATTAGAAATTCAGAGGGCTGTCTAGGCATTGCGATTTCATGTAAAACCCCCCCCCCCAATCAACCCCGGGGTAAGTGCAAAACTGCACTCACCACGTTGTTCAACATGGTGAGGGTTACATGAAATCTCATGGGGTGCTTGCGTCCCCCCTTATAAAGTAATTATTAAATAAAATGGCATCCCAGGGCCACAAACCATCGACATGTGTCAGTCATGGGGAACCGAACCTAGACCTCGAGTATGAGAGTCAGACGTGCTACGAATGCACCATTGTTCCAACTTACAAATACACGTTTCAAAAATAAATATATAGCTATCTTAGCCCTGACCTGTCACCTTGACTATGTCAAGGATGATCAGTATTTTATCTGATTCTGAATAAAATCTGCAATTTTACATATTTCTGCCGTTTCTGTCTTGTTTAAATATTATATTATTAACCTTTGATTTCATCAGGACAGAACTATCTAGCAATGAATGCATGGATCGACATTATTCAGTTCATTCCGGTCTGAACAAAAAAAAATCAGTAATGACTCATGTCTATAGTGTGGTTCGTTCTGATTTTAGGCAACAGATTTTTGTGGTTTGATTATATGAAATAGGTAGATTTCTCGGATTTTTCAAAGATATGAGGCTGGGGAATCGAAGTCAAAGAAGAACATGACTGTACAGGTATGAAACTATTAATTATCTATGAACCGTTTTATCCTTGACTGTCAGGGGAAATAACTGCTTCATTACTCTATGAGTTATTCAGTATCAAACGGGGTAGATTGCGCGTGTGCAAAGAAATTTTTTAATTTATTCATGTCCATGTCCCCTGAACACCAAGTATAATAAATATTTTGCAGCGTATGATTATCAACTCTGTTAAACACAACTAAAATATTACAGTTATCTCTGATCACTTTTGGAATTTGTGTATAACGCTGGGTAACATAAATCACGTCTGTATTTTTATGTCTGCCTCTGGAAAATATCCTAGCTGGATTTGATTGTTTGTCAAGCATGACATCATTGTATACTACTAAATTATTAATACTTCCATCAAGGTCATCTACAGATGGCGCTTCATCAATATCAATTATAAAGTCAATAACGTCACTGTCTTCATATAACAATTTTGCATTTTCATTAAAATCTTTAAGTACTTCATAGCATCGCTGGTCATCTACAGATGGAGCTACTAAATATAATTTATTCCACTTGAGCCATCTCATTATCAAACTGAGCAATAATTGTGTTTTGCCTGATCCAGATGGACCTATTATGATTGTCCTAATAGAATTTGGTAGCGCTGGGTGATGCTTGACTGGCTCTTCTTTTCGTGTCGCCGAAAAGTCAGTTATATCCATATGATAAATGATATGAATTTATATTGTGTTCGATGCAGGGCAGCCACGTCCACCACTGGATTAACAACAATAATAACAAAAAATAAAAAACGCGTACTAACAGGTAAGTGTGAAAAGTGTGGTACAAAAAAATACAAATTTATTTCAAGTACAAAGACAGGAGGTGATATCGCCGCTTCGTTGGGAAAATTACCAGAGGTTCCGTGGGCGAAATATCCCGGGGAAAAACACCTACCCGGATACAATTATTGTGGTCCTGGAACTCGACTTGATATTCGACTTGATGATCAAGATCAACCGCGACCTGGAAAGTATTCAATAAATAAGATTGATCAAGCGTGTCATGTTCATGATGTTGCGTATAAAAGTAAAGATTTACAACAACGGCATCTTTCAGATGTGAAATTTATTCATGCGTTAAATTTTATACCTGATAAATCTCTCAGAGAAAAACTCGCTAGTTTTCTAGTAAAAACTGCTATGAAAGGTAAAATAATGCTAGGGGCTGGGTAATTAATTATATAACTATTATAATGGAGTCCATTTATTATAGCCAAGAGGATATTGGAAGAGCAGAGCAGATATTAGTAAACTCGCTACAGCAGCAAAAGTCTCACGTGCTGTTGCTGCAGCGTGGTTAGCACGACAGGCAATATGGCAAATCTATCTACGTCAACCTAAAAAATTTCAGTACGCGTATTTTGATGTCATCGTCCCCAATGAAGTTCATCAAGTAGATATTTTGTTTTTACCGCACGATACTATTAAAACACGTGGACGTCAATCACGCACATACAAATACGCGTTAACTGTCGTTGATGTTGCAAGTAGATATAAAGAAGCGGAGCAGCTATCGACAAAAACAAGATTTGAAGTTGCATCTGCGTTTGAACGAATTTATCAACGAGGACCATTACAATGGCCACAGTTGCTACAAGTTGATCCTGGCAAAGAATTTCTTGGTACAGTATCATCGCTGATGAAAAAGCATAATGTCAAAATCAGACGAGGACACACTACAATTCATCGTGATCAGGCAATAGTTGAACTATTTAATCGAACACTCGCTGAGCGGTTATTTGGATACCAGTATGCAAAAGAAATAATTCAGAGCGACATGAGATCTCGTGAATGGGTTGCAAGATTACCAAATGTGATAGCTACGTTAAATAATGAAATTACTCGTGCAACTTCTATGAAACCTACCGTTGCAATTACAAAGAAACATATACCCCGTATCGATGTCTACGGACAGCGACGTGACTTTTCAAAACATCCAGTGTTAGGTAATGTTACTGTCAGGTATTTATATGAACCTGATGAACTTGAGGGGGGTAAAAAAAGAGCAAATGATCCTATCTGGAGTGTGACTACACATAAAATTTCTAGCGTGGTTAGATCCACGGGTAGACCGCCATCTACAGACTGGATTCAACTGCTCCTCAACGTGGATTTGTACGTGAACAACTACAAGTAATTCCTGAAGACACACAATTACCACCGCGTTCACTTTTGTAAACTCGCACCAGGGCGTCCAGCACCCCGACGTCGATTGCATTCAAGACATGTCAATATGACATTATCACGTGTATGACCAAGATCACAATTAATTCTGTCTACGGTGAACTGTCTTGGATTATTACTCGAATACTCCCATAGCATAATACAGTTACAACTTGCACAATGATTATTCTGTCGTTGTTTTAGTGTCATAATAAATTCAGTATCAATATCAAAATCGCGATTATTTTTTTTGTCACATTGCTTATAACCAAATAATTTTTTTCTTATTACACCAACAACAACTTCGTTGTAGTCGCTGGCAGTTTGATTATTATTCTCTGTAGCATTCATAATAACCCTGTGTAGTTGAGATATTCTTCTGACTCGAGACACTGCGAGATAAACTAAATTTGACCACTCGATTCTATCATCGACAATCCAGATATTTGAATCAGTAATAGTTAGTCCTTGTGACGAATGAATCGTTATAGCGTATCCTATTTTCCATGGAGTTTTATCCATGATCAACGCGCTCTCAACAACATCAGCATCAACCAAAACAATATCATTCAATTCAAGATTTTGTTTCTGGACACACTTTCAGTGTCTCGTCCTGGAATTTCAACCTCAATATTCTGTATCCGCTGGGCGATAACACAATGGTACAGGTAGATTTGAAAATTTTTCTTTATGTAATAAAAATAATTTCCCTTGCAATTCATCACGAACTATTTTTCTACTCGCAACTATTAAATCATTTGGTGTCCATAAATTCCAAAAATCGTTCACAGGAGTTTCCGCAATTATTTCACGCATTGTCTCACATTGTATTCTATCTGGCTGTAGTCTGATTAATCTTTTAAATTCTTTCAGAGGTTCATCAATAGCTCTATGATCATCATTTATTTCTTCATAATAATCCACAAATGATTTTAACCACTCATGTGGAGACTGACCAACAAAAGGTGGTGGTTGACCATGATCGCTGCACATAATTATCGCAGTATTTTTTGTTAATAACCAATCGAGAAATATTTTTAGTGTTTCTAACGACACCGTACAAATTTCATCCCAGATGATGATTTTGGGAATATATTTCTCACCCATTCGCTCAGGTGTCCACGTATCTCCACACCATCTGAAGAAACTATGGTATGTACATGATTTTACTCCTCGTTGTTTTATTTCTCTTGCTAGTCTGTGTAGGTGTCAACACAATCATATCTAAACTCCGAAATAATTCAATGGCACGTGTTGTTTTACCAGAACCTCCAGGTCCATTGAGATAAATGGTTTTATGTCTGGCCACGGGATCAAATACGGATAGTGATGTTGATACTGGTATTTGATTGTCATCACCGTAGTATATTTCTTTGATATCAACGTCTGCTGATTCAGAATAGTCAAGTATACTTTCATGTTTTATTCTCCATGATCCCCATTCACCATTACCGAGCAACGGTTTTACCAAATCCACGTACGCGCTATTGATATAAAACGAATCCGTAGCAACTCTGACAGCGTAACAAGGAAATCTATTTATCATCGATAATAAATTTATAGAAATGTAAGCGATCATAGAAGATCTTAAATGAGTAAATTGCGGTGACTCACCATCGATATAACTCACGATTGTACCTAATTTAATTCCGTCTGACAAATAAGCATTACTTCTGCTTATAAATGTTCCTTTGTTCGTTGTATCAGTAATTATTAAATCTAACTCAGCATCATCCATGATTAATCTTGTACAATGTCGTTTATGATCATACGAACCACCTTGAGTAAATTTACCAATTATTCTTCTACCGAGATCTTTTGCAACTTTATTTTCATAATCAATTTTATCCCAATCTTCATCTTGATCTGTCGGTGAATGTTTCTTTTGTTGTGGTAACCAAACTTGTTTCTGCGGATGATATGATATAATAGCTTCACTTACACTAAACGACGCTAAGATTTCAGTATCAAGCATGTATCGTAATAGCACTATTGGAACCCAATATTTTTCTGAGAAATGTCTACCAAACCACGCATAAACGATCGGATGAAGATTATTACAAAACTTAAATGATTTTACACAAGCGAATCCAGTTAAATCAAAATCAGGTAATGGTCCATTTACGCAACTCTTGTCATTTCATGTGTCGGATGTCCGAATCTTTTGAAGTATTCAGAACAGTCTCCGTATCCAAGAAAACTCCCAGGATAACACGCAACCATATCAACCGATATAACTTTACGATGATCGTATTTGGTATTCCATAATCCGCCATGTCCATATTCAACACAACTATGCTGAATATCTTCAAGGAATTCTGATCGTGTCGGCGACCATGAATTTTTTTTTTCTGTGCGGCGTGGGCAGCAACTGATGGAACTGTAAAACAATTATTCAATAATCCTTCAACTTCAACATCATCAGAATTATATTTCAGTGCAGGATTCTTCATTTCTTCATGAAGAGATTCTTTACGGTAAATCTCTCCATTAGGTTTTACAAATTGATCGTAATTCACGGATTCTGAACTCTGAAATAACCAAACAGATACAGGATCATTCTTACTGATATCGCTAATAGCATCGAATATATAATCGTCATAAAATCTGACTATTCTATCTCGTGGAAATATTGTTACAGCATCAGTCCATGCATGTGTGTTATGATCAATGATTGTTATTGGAGCTCCTCTTGATGTGTATTTTGACTCATATAAAATCTCTCCGGTTAGTGTTTTTACTGTTATTGGAAATTTTAATTTTTTTTCTAGTTCAGCGACGTCTTTGATAGATGATCCGGTATTCTTAACTGTTTCTGCCCATGTATTTATTTTTTTACGTCTTAGATCAGTTAAACCGTTTCCGCGTATTGCTTTTTTGAAGTGTTCCATAACTCGCTCAGCTACACAATTTAACCGTGATAATTTCATCGGTTTAAGATCTTCAATGCTGGGTTTATCATTTAGCAGATATAGCGCATAAACAACTGCGGTTACAGGATATGCTCGGTCATAATATGGTTTATCAATACCGGTTAGCACACCTGGCTTGGATTTTTTATCCAATATAACAGTTTGTACTGATTGTGTTACTCTGACAGGGTCACGTTTATCATGAATAATCCAAATATCATCATCCGTCTGCACAATAAATTTAATCAGAATAATATTTCGCTGATCATCGAGGTAATTAATAATACTTCTTCCTCGTTCGTCATTCATCTTAGTGTCGACGGTATCTCTGATTCTAAATGACGACCAAGTATGAGTAGCACCATCATTTCGAAATTCTTTTTTAGCTTCACGAATACGATCAGTAATATCATCATTCATCAAAGCTAGGTTTTGCATTGAGTATTTAAATTTTAATTTTGGTAATTTATCAAGATCAAACCTTGCTCCCGCCGAGACGGCGGAAGGTTCGATTACGGATAATCTCTTAAATTCCTCCATTATAATAATTAAGACAGGATTTATTTAATTAGATTTTTATTCATAATATATGATACAAACAAATAACAAATGCAACTGGTTAATGATTGGGTTTTCATCTCGTTGTAATAAACCATGCGTAAAAGAATTCTGCGCATATCATATGCAGAGTTTTCGACGAGGAAGCACAGGACCAAAACCTTGCTTCGATGCGGTGTTGCAATCAGAGGAAAAACTCAATTATGCGTGCAATGTGGCGGTAAAAAATACAGAGAGATGAAGCGTTATTACAATGAGAAATATGGACCATCGGCATCTCCGTTTAAAACCATAAATGATTATTTGGTTAGATTTCAGAATAATCATTTAGAAGAATGATATTATATATAAATGGAGCAGAATGAATTTAGGATACACCCCATCATTAAGAATTACGAGGCATCTCGTAGTGGTATTATCAGACACTGTCAACGAAAAAAACCAGTTGGTAATATTTCTAATACTGGATACCTGAGATTTAATGTTAGAAAAGATAAAAGCTATCTCTCACATAGATTTGTATTTGAGTGTTTTTATGGCCCGATCGAAGAAGGATTTGTAATCGATCATGTCAATTCAGATCCGAGAGATAATTCTTTAGAAAATTTGCGTGTTGTTACACAAAGTCAGAATTTAAAATTCGGAAGAACCGGTCATGGTAATAAATCTCCTAAATCGGTTATATCTACAAATACAGAAACAGGTGAAGAAATAATATTTCCATCAATGAGAGCGGCTGGTAAGTATTTTGATATTGTCATACCTTCAGTACGTTTTGTTGCAAATAATATATATACATCAGCATTCTCAAAGAAATTTAATCAGAAGATCAAATTTAGATACGCTGATAATTAATAATGGAGACGAATTCAATTATTTACGAAAGAGATAAAATCAGTATTGCTGATAAATTACCTCCGTGGACGAAAGTCAAAATTACTGAAAGAGTTGATATTACTTATGTAGAATTCATTGATAGAATGTACGCGGGAAAAGGATTCTCACATCGATCATGTTCCGTCATGCCTGTTTCACGCGATGAACGTGCGCGCCGACGATTACAAGAAAAATTCAGAGCAAGAATACACAAAGAATAATCCATAGATTATAAATTTATTCTTGTCTTCTGAAAAATAAATTTATTTAAACAAATGACTTTTATATAATGAATCACGAAAATATTAATGATATTATTGCTGCTATTAAGCAATTACAACACAGCGGTATAAAAATATCTGATGAGCTTGATCCTGAAAAAATAATGAGTGATTTTGAATCATTACAATTTCGGAAGTCAGAAAATAGGTATACGTTGCCCTCCGATTATAGATTCATAAAGTTAATCCAGCAGGCGATGTTACGATCGCTGGCAGCAATCACGGATACGCAGGTGAAATTATTTGTTCCTCTTTCACGGGCCATCGAAAAGGTTAGGTCAGAATTATCTCACGAATACGAAACGAAAAGACTCGTACACGCTCGTATAAAACAGCTGAGAGATATTATGTCGATGACGGAAGAGTTACTGGCTAAAGATAAGGACGAGTGTGACTCCAGTGCTAATAGCACCAATAGTGACGTTGACAACGAAACTAATAGTGTTGTACCAGAATAATTCATTTCTGATCCTGACAAAATCATAGGTAAAAAAAATAATTATTTGATAATTTTTTTTGCTTGATGTTTTCCGTAACTACGATGACGTTGATAACGAAGTCATTACGATCTTACATACAGATTTATATTTAACGGCTCTGACCTCAGATCGAGCAAGTGGCCAGACTGGTCAGTAAGTCTGAAATGTATCCGTGATAAGAGTTGATTACGACATTTTAGATAAACAATGTTGATTGGTTCTGATACAATCAAATAACCTGGTGGGACTTGAGGTGTAAATGAATACAGAATGTATCCTTGTTGGGCCTGGTTGGATTTTTCAGTGTCAACTTGATAACTGCCGTCGATGACATCACACACTAAATTTACCGCGATCGTTGATGTGATTGCGACGATGTTCGGTGAAATGTGACGGCCGCCACCGTATGGATCGTTATCAAATTTGAGAATACTTGCTGGTGGGTTTATTTTTCTCCACGACTCAAGAATCGCTGAAAACATATCTGCGATGTTAAATTCAATTTTTGGGATATTATCTTGAATTTCTTTTAATCTTATTTTTTTATCGTAACATGAAATCAAATTATCACTACCATAATTTTTAATAAATACTTTTTCAGCAAATTTAGCATTTTCATCTAACACATGTATCATATATGTATAGTCAGATATTACTGCGTTTAGATGCTTAATTGAATCAATGATATTTTTTTTCTACGTCGTCGTTGTAATTTTTTGTTAAATCAATAATTAAATTTTTTACGTGTTCATGAATTCTATTAAATTCATCTATGACTGGTACAATTAACATATCAGCTTCAAGACTAGTAAGTAAACCTCTGTTTTTAATTTCTACCCGATAAACATCTGGTAATAAAAATATTTTTTGCTCGTCCACGATAAAATATTCATCAACGTCCCATGGATATTTTTTTCTGTATTCGGGTATCTTCATAAATTTTTGTTCTGTTGTCAAAAACTCATCTAGTAATGGTTGTGGCGGACCTTCATATGTTGGTTTAATATCTGTCCATCCTAACACGGATCTAATCGAACTTTGATATATATCCACGGCGTAATCTGGCGATAATATTTCGATGGCCGAAGACAGTGTTGGCTCATGAACAGTAATGGCAATCTTTGATTCTTTTCCTGTGATGGATTTAATTCTGCGCTAGAATTCTTCATTGATCTGTTCTATTTGATAACTGCCCGTTGGAATACTAACTACTTGCCAATCTGGTGTTCCATCGGGTTTATTTTTATTTGCAAATACTAATGAATTATTTGGTTGTACTCCACCAAACGATTTTGACCTAATATTGGGCCAACTATAATAAACCAGTAATTGCGCTAGCGCTATCTCGGAAGCTGGTATTGCAGTTGGAAAATTAATACTGAATTCAGGACTAGTTGAACTCGCTGATATCATTGTGGTTCTTACCGGAGCAGTATTAGTGACGATCTGTTGTAGTAATTGTTGCGATCGCTGATCGAACGTTGACATTATTATACTATTATTGTTTTAAATCCTGTTCAGGAATTTTTTCATCAAATACTTCATTGTAGATCTTTATTATAATACTGAATTCTTCGTCAGATATTATTCCATCATTAAGCGACGAAGAAATCATCAATGATAATTTAGAGTATGCGGTCGTTGCTGTGTGTAATTTCATCGTGTATTCGTTCAATTTTTCATTTGTACACGTATTTATCTTTTTCGCGATAATATAAAATATTTCAGCGTTCGTGGTTGACGATGAAACAATGATTGTTACAACGATCGGCGCTGTCATCGTCAACGTTGATAATACTACGCCAGTTCCAGCAACAATCACGGAAACCGAATAAACGCTGATATCAACGACAACAGCACGTCTACGAGATTTCTTTATTTTTGCTGTATAATTATCGATGATGGTTTTTAATTTATTCTGCCATGTTGTTACTTGATCGTATCTGTATCGCTGAACGTCTATCGTTATACTTTAGTTGTTGTCTAAGACAACGGAGGTGTTTCAGCTACAAATTCTATGCACCACCAGTAGGACGCCGAGATTAATTTTTTATCATCTGATACCACCATAAACGTTTCTTCGGTATCTTTATTTAACACTACAGATACAGTCCCAGAAAAATTATCGGTTGAATAACGCCATGAAAATGTAGTAAATATTATAAATTTTGCAGAACTGAACAC